>BPLQ01010883.1:0-144592 GCA_021605075.1 Caerostris darwini
GCTCATATTTTGTAATTTGAGTAAACAATTGACAATTGTTAAATTCCTTTTAGTATTTTGCGGCCTGGTGGGCAATTAGCTAGCGCTCTGGCCTTTGGTATCACAAATTTCAGATTCGAATCCTGGCTGAGGCACGGATGTTTGTGAGTGGTTCGGAATCTACTTAAACTGTAGATCCTGGTCTAAATAGTCTAAACTGTGCACAGAATGACCGTAGAGCGGCAAACCTTTTAATATTTGTTTATTATACAAAATTTCATTAGTGCAGTGAAGCATTTTTAGTGGTTTAACTAACTTCAAAATATTATTGAACAGATTAAAATAAAAAAAATGTTAACCACTGTGCTGAGTATTATATACTAAACTTTAAATTAATGTTCATATAATGATTGCAGTGTCAGTTACCTTTTGCATATCACGAAAAACGGAAGATTTTTAATGTTCCAAGAACTTTTTTTTTGTCTGTCTTAGTTGCAAATAAATCACTCCTGATCTGTTAATCTGATTTTTTCCACCTCTTTCTGAATGCTATCTATTACCATGCGCAATTGTTGCAAGAGAATGCAATAATGAGTAACTAATTTGCATAAATAGAAGACACTTCAAATTGAGTTCGCGGTTCTTCAGTCTATTTCGGATGAAAGGAAACATTATATGAACCATGTATTTCTTTCGCTTTTATGGCGCTTGTGTGGTACATAACCTCATTCGAACAAATATACTCTCTGTAGCCTGTGGTTAAATTTCTTTGATCAAGAACTAAAAAAAAATATGTTTTCCCACATATCAAAACACCGTAATGAAGCATTAGTCCATTGTCCAAAACTACTCGTTTTAATTGAAACCTAGGAATTAAAAATTCGATATAACAATTTCAAATAGTAGGTCACCGTGCAAGGTCAGTGTGTGAATAGCAACCTGCCAAAAAAAAGAGTGTTCCAGCAATAGTCACCGCTGCAAACCATAACGGTAAGAAGTGTTGCCCCGAGGGTGCAGCTTTTTAATTTCTGTGCCATTGTTGAGTTGAGCACTTCTCGTCGCTATTAACCTCGGAGATATTAGCGGCTAACAGAAGAAGAGGAAAGGGGTTTTCATTATCGCCTGGAAGAAAACTGTCTAGTAGGAAATGTGATTATTACGAAATGATTGGATGTTGCCCTACTAAAAAACATTGTCGAGTAACTTTTGAGCGGCTTCGTTTTAAAAGATGTATCTCTACCTTTCTTCTTATTTTTTTACTTCGTGTGTTATTCTCTTAATTCAATTTGGAAGATATCAAAAAGGGGACTGAAAAACAACTTGAACATTATTTTATCTAGTAAACAAACAAAATAATAAATATTAAATAAAGTCGTTTCGCAAATTATGATTGTCACTCTATGTGATGAGATGGTAAACACATATTTAAAAACTTGTCGTTATACTTTAACATTGATTTCGCTAACTGTGTGATATCTGAACCACTTATTGAATTTAAAGTGGGTTAGAAGGCCATCTTTATGAGTTAACTAAAATGCTTAGTTTGTTAAAAATATAATTTACTTTAAATGCTCTAAATATCAACTTAGAGGAGTGTAATTATGTAACACTTAATATTAATGTAGTATTAATATGGTAAAACATGTGTCATTACGAATTTTAATCCAGTTTTATTTAAAAATAGTTAATATCTCATGTTTTACCAGATTAATTACACTTCTCTAAGTTGATATTTAGAGCATTTAAAGCAAATTATATTTTTGACAAATTATGCATTTTAATTATCTCAGTACAGAGGACATTCTAACCCACTTTAAATTCAATACGAGGTTCAGATATCACACATTTAGCAAAATTAATGTTAAATATAGAGAGAAGATGTATCTTTTTTCTTTTTTTTTTTTATCACTTCTTCATGCTTTATTCGCTTAATTCAATTTGGAAGATATCAAAAATGGGACTGAAAAACAACTTAAACATTATTTTATCTAGTAAACAAACAAAACAATAAATATTCAATAAAATCGTTTCGCAAATTATGATTGTCATTTTATGATCGTCACTTGATGATTGTCACTTTAGATGGTAAACATATATTTAAAAGCTTGTCGTATAAAAAAAAATTATATTTTAACATTCGTGTTGCTAATTGTGTGATATCTGAACCAATTATTGAATTCAAAGTGGGTTAGAATGTCATCTTTACTGAGATAATTAAAATGCATAATTTGTCAAAAATATAATTTAGTTAAAAATTAATATAACTAATTTTTTTTATTATTCATATTTTTGTAAAATAAGTCTATTTTCAGCCGTATACATAATCTGTTTCTCATTTTGTGGCATATTATTACATATATATATATATTAAACAATTAGCATATTGTATACAATCACCAGAATTTCATTTTGAACACATTTAAGATGCACTAACAGATGTAACAAAAGTATTTATAGAACAATCATTTATTGTGAGTTAATTTAAATGTTTAAATAGATTACTACAATATCTCTTAAATAAATAACATATTTTTCTGTTTTCCGAAGCGTATGTAATTTATTTCTCATTTTGTGGCATGATATTTTTATTCAATGACCTGGCATGTAAACAATGTTGTTGTTTTTTCAAGAATCATTAATTAATATTACGCCACCTCTGTACGTAATTTAAATATTATTAAACATTATTGATATTGAAAAAAAATTTTTAGTAATTACGTAGAACTAGTTTTGATTTTCATGCATGAATTACACGGTCATTTTTCAATAACCTTTTCGATCTGTTTCTTCACACAACTGTTCAGCTGTCACTATTAAATATTTGAGATTTCCTTGTGATTGTATATTTCTCACGAATTTACTATTGTATAAAATGCGTCTTTGAGCAGTCACTTAAAAAAATTGCTTGAAGGTTATCCTTATTATACATTTCATTTTATAATATCTTGAATCGGAAGTTTTATTTAATTATAGGATTTCCTCATTTCATTTACTGAAATGATGAATAAATGAGGTTATCCTTCATGTGCACATTTAATGTTATTACAACAGGATCAATAAACAATTAGCACAACATAACAACTACTACAACATAACAACAATTAGCATGATAGATTTATCTATCTGATGCTGAGTATCTCATTTCATCTTTCTATATATATAAAGAAAACATTTGATCTGTCTGTCTGTTTGCAAATTTCTACTTAGAAGTTTGTTAGCTATTTATTATTACGACGATGTTAAACCTTATTTTTCAATATAAAAAAATAGTATTTAAACTTTTTTATTATTTTCATATTTGGAATAACTAAAAATGGTTTATTTCTCTGTATGCAGCAATAAACATTTAATAAGATAGAAGAAAAGAAACACACATGCAATATATATATATATATATATATATACACACACATATAATTAGACAACAATTACAATAATAATAATTAATTATTATTATTTTATATACAATTACAAGTTGTCTTCAATAGTATACAAATATTATTACAATATAATATATCACAATGTGTGTTCTTTTTCATTAATTTCAATTAAATTAATGGAATTCCTTTGCCAGATTTTTAAGTTAATTTGACAAATTAAATTTTTAATTGATTGTTTGCTTTTTTCTTTTATAAATATGTTATATCAGTCAATCTGAAACATATATATATATATGTTTAATTTTATTTTTTAATTAAGATTATTATAGTACAAAAAAAAAAAACCTGTTGAACTCTTTTCTTCAAATTTCTTCGTCAAAGAAAACGAATAGTTTTCTTTTATTTGATGTAGTAGCATTACTTTGTAAATATTGCAACATTAGATTATACAAGACAGATTCATATCTTTAGAGGTTAGTAAGATTTTATTTCATTATTTTATCATTAGTAAGAAAATAGCGGAAGTATACTATATTTCATTACATTCACGATTTGTTTAATTACTTGAAATTCAGTTTTTCTCGTAGTTAAAAAAAATTCGTATCTTTAGAGGTTTGTAAGATCTTATTTCGTTATTTTACATTAGGTAAGAAAATAGCGGAAGTAGATTATATTTCAGTACCTTCATAATTTATTTATTTATTTATTTGAAGTCCAGTTTTTCTCGTGGTTAAAAAACGAACTTAATAGTCAATGGTAAATAAATTATTGATAGATCGAATATTTGACGTGATGGTGCTGTACTTAATTCTCTTCCACTTTCATTCAAGTGGATTTTGCGTGAAAGCTGTCGGGGAATTTTTTCCAGTTAAATAATGGAATTTCTTGGCCAGATTTTTAGATTACATAAAGCAACAAATATACGGCCTCGATGATTAAAAATTATTGGTTTAATAAAATTGGGATACCAATTGTTTGAAAGCGCAATTTAAGAAATTAAATATATAAGTTGACAAATTAAATCATTAATTAATTGTTTATTTGTGTCTTTTATAAATATTAGTTGATTTACGAGTATATCAGGCAAGCTGAAACATACATATATGTTTAATTGTATTTTTTAATTAAAATTATTGTAGCAGGAAAAACTTGTTGAACTTGTTAATTCAAAATTGCACTTAAAGAAAACAAAGAATTCGTTGTTTTTATTTGGTGCAGTAGCATTACTTTGTAAATATTGCAACGTTAGATTGATTATACAAGACAAATTCGTATATTAGCATCCTTACTTTGTAAATATTGCAACGTTAGATTGATTATACAAGACAAAATCGCATATTAGCATCATTAATTTGTAAATATTGCAACGTTAAATCATACAAGACAGAATCGTATATTAGCATCATTATTTTGTAAATATTGCAACGTCAGATTGTACAAGACAAAAATCGCATATTAGTATCATTACTTTGTAAATATTGCAACGTTAAATCATACAAGACAGAATCGTATATTAGCATCATTACTTTGTAAATATTGCAACGTTAGATTATACAAGACAAATCATATGTTAGCATCCTTACTTTGTAAATATTGCAACGTTAGATTGATTATACAAGACAAAATCGCATATTAGCATCATTAATTTGTAAATATTGCAACGTTAAATCATACAAGACAGAATCGTATATTAGCATCATTATTTTGTAAATATTGCAACGTCAGATTGTACAAGACAAAATCGCATATTAGTATCATTACTTTGTAAATATTGCAACGTTAAATCATACAAGACAGAATCGTATACACTGAAGTGACAAAAGTCATGGGATAGCAATATGCAAATTTTCAGATGGCAGTAGCATCGCGTAGAACAGGTATAAATGCGCAGTGCTTTCGCAGAGCTTTCATTTCTGTTCAAGTTATTCAAGTGAAGAGGTTTTGACGTGATGATGACCGCACGACGGGAATTAACAGACTTTGAACGCGGAATGTTAGTTGGAGCTAGACGCATGGGTCATGCCATTTCGGAAATCGTTAGGGAATTCAACATTCCCAGATCCACTGTGTCAAGAGTGTGCCGAGAGTATGAAATTTCAGGCATAACATCCCACCATGAACAGCGCAGTGGTCGACCGCCTGCACTTAACGACTGAGACCGGCGACGTCAGCAAAGAGTCGTAAATTCTAACAGACAAGCAACACTGCGTCAAATAACCGCAGAAATCAATGTGGGACGTACAAGGGACTTGTCTGTTAGAACTGTGCGGAGAAATTTGGCTTTCTTGGGCTATTCCAGCAGAAGACCGACTCGAGTGCCTTTACTGACAGAACCACATCGCTTGCAGCGACTCTCGTGGGCACGTGAGCATATCGGTTGGTCCCTAGATGAATGGAAAACCGTGGTCTGGTCCGATGAGTCACGATTTCAGTTGGTAAGAGCTGATGGTAGGGTTCGAGTGTGGCGCAGACCCCACAAAGCCATGGACCCAAACTATCAGCAAGGCACTGTTCAAGCTGGTGGTGGCTCCGTAATGGTGTGGGCTGTTTTTTCATGGCATGGACTTGGTCCTCTGGTGCGACTGGACCGAACATTGACTGGAAATGCTTATGTTCTACTTGGAGATCACTTGCAGCCATTCATGGACTTCATGTACCCAAACAACGATGGGATTTTTAGGGATGACAATGCGCCATGTCACCGGGCAACAACTGTTCTCGATTGGTTTGAAGAACATTCTGGACAATTCCAACGAATGATCTGGCCACCTAGATCGCCCGACATGAATCCCATCGAGCATTTATGGGACATCATCGAGAGGTCTGTTCGTGCCCAAAATCCTGCACCATCAACGCTTTCACAATTATGGACGTCTATCAAGACAGCATGGCTCAATATTCCTGCAGAAGACTTCCAACGATTTGTTGAGTCCATGCCACGTCGAGTTGCTGCACTTCGCCGGGTGAAAGGAGGGCCGACACGATATTAAGAGGTATCCCATGACTTTTGTCACTTCAGTGTATTAGCATCATTACTTTGTAAATATTGCAACGTTAAGTGATACAAGACAAAATCGTATATTAGCATCATTACTTTGTAAATATTGCAACGTTAGATTATACAAGACAAATCATATGTTAGCATCATTACTTTGTAAATATTGCAACGTTAGATTATACAAGACAAAAATCATATGTTAGCATCATTACTTTGTAAATATTGCAACGTTAGATTATACAAGACAAAATCATATGTTAGCATCATTACTTTGTAAATATTGCAACGTTAGATTATACAAGACAAAATCATATGTTAGCATCATTACTTTGTAAATATTGCAACGTTAAGTGATACAAGACAAAATCGTGTACTAGCATCACTTTGTAAATATTGCAACGTTAAATCATACAAGACAGAATCGTATATTAGCATCATTACTTTGCAAATATTGCAACCTTAAGTGATACAAGACAAAATAGTATATTAGCATCACTTTGTAAATATTGCAACGACAATCAATCTACAAACGACAACTTCAATCATACAAGACAGAATTGTATATTAGCATTACTTTGTCAATATTGCAACCTTAAATTATACAAAACAAATTCGTATCTTTAGTAACCTCTAAAGATATTATTTCATTATTTTACAATAGGTAAGAAAACAGCGGAAGTAGACTATACTTCAATGCATCCTGATTTATTTATTTGCTTGAAGTCTAGTTTTTCTTGTGGTTAAAAAACAAAGTTAATAGTCAGTGGTAAATAAATTATTGATATGTTTGACACGATGGTGCAGTGCTCAACTCCCTTCCACTTTCATTCAAGTGGACTTCCACGGAAAGCTGTCGGGGAATTTTTTCCAGTAAAGTTTCCAGTTAGGTCATTGATCGCGCGTCGCTCCACCCAGAGCATATATTTGCCACAGGAGCGTCTGGGGTGAGGGGTCAGCTCTTCATCCCCCCTGGGTGCTCTCTCTTCGGCGTAGGACGACGTGCGCGGAAAGCGCTATTTGACTAAAGAATGAAAAAAAAAAAAAGGACGCATAGAGTTCATTTGTTGACTATTTTTATTGAAATTTGGTGGCATTGTCACGTACTAAATGGATTGATATTCTTTTGATAAAAAGGAGAAATCTGTGTAACGTTTTGTTTATTTGATTATGATGATTAATAAGTTGATTGAAATGCTATTTAGCTCTAATATGCATACACTGACAAATGTTTAAAGATAATGAAAACGTATTTTCTATATAATAGTAGTATTCGTAGTAGTAGAATTACTTTCGTAAATATAATAGTATATAAATAAATGTAATAAAATTAGTATACCGATTGTTTGATAGTGAAATATTTAATTTTATAGATTAAAATAGAAGAAGAGATTGATTATTTGCTTATGTCTTTTATAAATATTAGTTGAGTTATATCAGGCAAGCTGAAAATATATATATATATATATAGGTTTAATTTTATTTTTTTATAATAGTAGTAGTATTACTTTCACAAATATAATATAATTTTTTTTATTAATTAAATTAAAATTATTATTATATTACTATTATTTTGTAATTAATATTTATTATTTTTAAATTAGAATTATTTTATAAATTAAAAGTATTATTATTTATTTTTTAATTATTTTACTTCTTAAATTATTTATTTATGATTTATTTATTTTATAAATTTAAATTATTTACACATTAAATTATTTTTTTTCCGCACTGACTCATATTTTGCCATATCTATTATATTCCTGAAAATTTATTCCGAATTTTTTTAAATGACCAGATCTCCATTTTTAATGTGATTCAGTTTATGTGAACGAATGCAAAATGTCGTTTAAATGTTTCAGAAATGAAGTGAAGTTTTAATAATGAATTTTTTTCAATACACACATCAGATAGAAGAAAGAAATCGTTATATACTATATATCGTTATTTCATATTAATGAAAAGTATCATTATTTACTTAATGATTTACATATTCAAGATTCATTCTGCCTTTTGTTGTAGACCACATAAACGTCTCAATATGAAAGTTTTGAAATCAACGTAGAAGCATAGACATCATATAGGCAGTTTTGTGTGTGGGCTGTATAATGCACATTTCTTTTCGTAATAATATTTCATAATTTTTTCAGTACACACATCTAGTATTAATTATTTACTTAATGATTTACATATTCTAGATTCATTCTGTTTGTTCTAGACCACATAAACGTCTCAATATGAACGTTTTGAAAGTAACATGAAAGCATGGACATCACATAATTCTTTTTTGTAATGTGTATTGAATATTTTTTTTTTCATAACTTACAAGTTTTTCGTAATATGATTTCTTGTTGAACTGACCTTTGTTGTCATTTATCATAATTTTGTATTTGTAAAACTTAAGAACATGTTTGGTTATCAGTAACTAATTTTTCATATAGATAATTGCTTGCTAGCACGCTGCAAATTAACTAATTTTTTATGTAAATAGTGAGTCGTGATCAATATTTCAATAAAGAAATGTCGAAAGTTGATCCAAATTTAAAACCAAACCACCCATTGTGCTCTACATTTGATTCTTGATCCAACAAGAAGGAAAATAAGAATGAAAAGAATAAAAATGAATAAAAGATGAGAATAAAAATGAATTGTTATATGAGAAAGTCGTAAATTTCAATTTATATAAATTATTAATCGTAGCGCTAAACGTTTTAATTTTTTATAATATTTTAATGACTTCTTATACCACTTACTGGTAAAGTATGTATTTTTTTTTTATTTTCCTTTATTATTTCACGAGTTTATTTATTTAAGAATTCGAGTAAAAAGGTCAGTAAATTAAATATATAAAGCTGAATAATTATAATTATTTATTCTTTCTTTAAAATTCTTTACGTCAACTTATAAATTCATAATATTATTCCAAAGTTAATACTATTTTTAAAAACTCGAAACATCATACGTCATTGACACAATGTGCCTATATCTGGCAGTTTTATTTCTGCATTTTGTAGTCATATAAATTGCAATCCGTATTTTTTATTATAATTTTCTTCACCGGAGTTCATTTTCTAGGAACTTGTTATATAGTTAAAGACTTTAAAGTTGTTTAAACTTTAGTTTAATTCTTTTGGCAAATATAGATTCATTCTTACTTAATCAGTTCTTATCAATTCCTTCTTATCTTATTAACAATAATAAATCTTCAAATTAAAAAGGAAAGATTATGCAAAGCAATAATATTTAGTATTTGAGAATCAGCTTTGTAGTGAAAGTAATAAATAATGTATTAAGTAATTTTTTAAGTTAGTGTAGTAAAGGTTTAGAATTGAATTATACAATATAGTTAATTGTCGGATAATATTTGGTGTTGTAAATTTATTCATCAAATATATTTAATGCAATTTCACACTTTCAATATCGGCAAATTCAAAAAAGGATTTCTAACTCTACATTTTAAAGATGTTAAAAAAGCAAATGTAGAAAGCTTTTTCATTTCTATTATGAAGTTAATAAAATCGCAATAGCAATAGTTTTTGATAAAAATTCTATTAATTTTTTTTTACCGAAAAACTTGAACTTTTTGACTTTGACCCTTTAAAAGATGTATTCACCTTCTTCGAGTAAAAAGCTATGCTTACATTCTTTTCTTTCTTTTTTAAGTATTTATTGTTAGATGATGTATCATCCGTTCTGTTCATTGCCATTGCCATTTAAGTGCTGAAAGTAAGTAAAAAAGAAGTACATTCATCAAGTTCAATTATGTACTTGAATCATTTCATTTGACACTCTGCTTTAAAAAAAAGAAATCCTTGTACTAAAGGTTTCGTATTACTAATGTCGAAACTAATATCCTTTTTAAAGATGAATTGCTTACGGAATTCCGTTTGAATTCTGAAAAACCCTTTCTTTATTTAGTTGACATGACATTTTTTTATGACTGCTGACATTCACATGACATTTTTTAATGACAATAATTTATATTTTTTTGCTCTGGATATTGAATTTTTATCCTGGATCATCAAATCATTTATGTCTATTAATCGGTTTTAGCAATTAGTAAATAATCGATTTGTCAATTTAATTTATCATCATACAAAGATTCATTTCATTTGACACTCTGCTTTAAAAAAAGAAAGTCCTTGTACTAGAAATTTTGTATTACTAATATCGGAACGTAATGTTCTTTTTAAAGTTGAATTGCTTACGGAATTCCGTTTGATTCCTGAAAACACCCTTCCTTTATTTAGTTGACAGGACACTTTTTTAATAACTGTTTTAAATAATTTATATTTTTTGCTCTGGATATTGAATTTTTATCCTGTTATTAAATGATTGTAAGATAAATAATTGTCTATTTATCGGTTTTAGCAATTAGTAAATAATCGATTTGTCAATTTAGTTTATCATCATACAAAAAAAATGAAGCAATAAAAATGGAAATTTCATGTATAAATATCATGCTTATGAAGAAATTAACCAAATGAGTAATATGCTAATAACTGACATAAATGTATTGCAATTATAAATAGATTTGATAAGTTTAATTTTTGTTACATTAACTCAATTACCTTCAGTTTTATTATTTAGAAATTTTATTAATATCAAAACTGGTTTATCCTTGAATTTTTTTGTCATGCAGTCCTCGTAAATATTTTAAGTGACAAAGTAGTTGTCCTTTAACAAATTCAATTAGTTTTCTCACGTATACAAATTATTTCCTTGATTCGTTTTTAAATTCGACTTGCCATTTTGATTACAGGGTTTCATTATTTAATACTTATAATTAAATGTATGATGTTAACAACAAGTTACAATGTTATTACAATGCAGCATTATTTAATGATTTATTTAAGAGAGTTGATCAAAGAAGTATTTTTAAGGAGATAATTACGAGAAGAATACATTAGACATGTGCCTTTCTTTTTGATGTCGTGATAAAAGGAAAAAGGTAACGCTCTTTTTATGCTTTTTATACTCCATTATCAAAAAAGGAATCTAAAAGCGTTCAGCTCATTTAGTATTTATTGTGTGATAATTTTTTATTTTGCTACGATTCATTATACGTAGTTAACATATCTACGGTTAATTCTACCTTGTATTTCATATTTATAACCAATCATTATGTATTGAAATTTGAATTGATGTTATTCTTGAAACCTTGATAATTATTGACTGCTATTGGTTAAAAATATTTTAAATAGTTTTCGTATTTTATCTTTAAAATAAATTATTATTCATTAACGTTTCGATATCCTCCTTTCCAAATTACCATGCAGTTTCTCCTCTTGAGTGACAATTTCCCCTCCAATCGTTTTTGTTTGTTTGTATTGTTTATTATTTTTTATTACCTTCTTTTAAAAATTATAATAATAATATAAAAAAATTATATGTGCATAAGTTTTTTTATTAATTAATAAAAAATATAAATAATTAATAAGTTAATTTTTTAAATAAATTAATAATATATATATATGATTAATAGAAAAAGAATAAGATATATATATATATATATATATATATATATATCTTACTCTTTTTCTATCTAATCAATGGGCTTAAAGCTTAAGAAACTTCTCTCATTTACAAATTTTAATTATTTGGAAAGATCAATGATGGTTGATCTTTATTTCCTTTTTGTATGAATAATCACATGTTTAATTTAACATGAATAATCAATAATCAATCTTATTTGCATCATTAATAGCGCCATAATTATTGACTCCTATTGGTTAAAAAATATTTTAAATAGTTTTCGTATTTTATCTTTTAAAATTTTAATTACTGTGAAACATCAAATGTTGGTTTACAGTTTTTTCTCTTCATGTATACATGAATAATCAAAACTATTACTGCCAATTTTATCTGACCAATACTTAATAGCACCATAATTATTGACTGCTATTTGTTAAAAAAAATATTTTAAATAGTTTTCAGATTTTACCTTTTAAAATTTTAATTACTTGGAAAGATCAAATGATGGTTGATCTTTTTTTCCTTCATGTATACATGAATAATCAAAACCATTACTAACTACTAACCAAACTAGAACTACCATTACTAAACTAAACCCATTGAATCTGACCAATCCATTAATAGCACCATAATTATTGATTACTATTAGTTAAAAAAATATTTTAAATAGTTTTCGTATATTATCTTTTAAAATGTTAATTACTTGGAAAGATCAAATGAAGGTTGATCTTTTACTGCCTTTCAAAATATTACTCAATTGAATCTGACCTAAAATTAGAATTAGTATTTACGGTAAATAAAACACTAAAATGTGACAAAATAAAAATAAACGAAAAGTAAATACATTTGCCAAATTTATTTATTTTTTTATTAACTTTTGACTTTAAATGTAATCCATCAAGTTCAAGGTGACGCTCTTGAAAATGTAAAGAAGTCTCAATATTGAGAAACAATAAAGATAAACACAAACTTTAAAAGGAAGTTATAATGAATACTTTACGGATAAAGTCCTCTTTCTTTCGGTTTTGAAAAGCCTTATTTGCACCATTAATCATTCCAGTTTCTTTTGTAAATTTTGAAGTTGCTAATTTGTTCTTACGAGAGTAACAGATTATGTTAAGGTCAAAATCGT
Source organism: Caerostris darwini (assembly GCA_021605075.1). NCBI lineage: Eukaryota > Metazoa > Arthropoda > Arachnida > Araneae > Araneidae > Caerostris > Caerostris darwini. Next base: position 12,962 of record BPLQ01010883.1, read on the forward strand.
ATTTCTTTCATTTTCTATTCTACAAGTTTTTAAAAAAAAATCCTGTGTCATTAGGAAGTTATTAGTTTCAAATTTGTTTTATGCATAGAGATTTAAAAGAGTTATTTCTATGTCTTGAACTCCTTTTCGTAAGAAGTTCCTTTCGTTTAAGTTCTTTTTCAGGAAAAATAAAATCTAATTCCATCTTCGTAAAGATTTAAAATTTTCTTTAATCTTCAATCACTTTGAAAATATAAATTTTGTAGCTTTAAATATTGCCGTAAAAAGCAAAACTTTAAAAAATGAAGCAAGTCTATTAATCTTCAAAACTATTTCTAACTATACAATACCATTTTAAAATATGCCACATATTTTTATTATCCATTAAAAGGACTAATTTGAATTTTTTAGTAATCATTTTCTTAAAATTGCTTTCATTTAATGATAATTGATAATAATCTTTGTTAATAATTGATAATAATGATAATCTTTTAGTAAATATTTTCTTAAAAATGCTCTTATTTTATGATAATCTTTTAATAACTATTTTCGAGATAGCTCTTATTTTATGATAATTTCTAACAGATAATTTAAGTTCTGATTTTTTTTTTATTGCAGTTAGGTAAATGTTAATGACATAGTTCATATGCGTAAAAATTCAGATATATATGTTTTGTTTCATTTAGAAAAAGTATTACATACCTCAATTCTCGCCTTTAAAAATAGCAAAACATACAAAAGCCATTAAAAAAAGCATCCAAATATTTCTTTTCAAAAGCATCCACCATGTCGTTTCTTGAGAAACATGGTTGTCAAAAAACTCAAGGGGTGACATAGTTATGTGACAGGTATCACAAATGCCAAGAGGCTAGTTCATTGTACACTTTGAAATTCCATAATTAATATCTTCATACTCTTTTAGGTTTTTTTAACAGTTGTAAAATCACAAGCTTTAGGTAAAATCACAAATCTTTAGGTAAAACAAGCAGATGCTGCTTGAAACCAGCTGTTCATATAACATTTCACAACAAAGTAGCAAATTTCGCGAATTCTATATCATTCTTGCCAGAATATTTTAAAGTTATCTCTGAATAAATTTATTTTGAATAAGTAAATTATCTTTCCCATCCACGATGTAATCTCCCTGGAGCTGTAAAGCATATTTCTCGGTCGTGAATACCTCCATGAAGTACTATAGTAAACTCTAAAAGTTTTTATAGTCATCTCAAGCCTGAAGCTCCATAAGTTGTTCTTTTGTAAACTCAAAGATATCTGATGTACTGTGGATTAAAACATCAGATATGGCGATCATAAACATCAGATATGGCAGTCACAAACATCAGATATGGCAGTCAGAAACTTCAGATATGGGAATCACAAACATCAGATATGGAAATCACAAACATCAGATATGGCAGTCAGAAACATCAGATATGGCAGTCAGAAAATCACTGTGGACGATTAAACTGCGAGAATTTTTAAATCGTTTTAACGTATAACGCGTTAATCGCATGTAAAACCTCGTTGAAACCCGAATTGATTTAACGACAATTACCCCAACCATGATTTTGAGGGCATAATAACTGCAAGCAAGCCAGGGTATTTCTTTTTTCAGCTTTAAGACCGCACTGCTCTTCGCCACTCTGTGTTTACTGAAATTGTATTGAAATAAACATTTTAATTGATCAATAATTTCCCATGAGTATTACGTGAATGATAGTTAGCAAGCACCAGGAAATAGTTTCTGCTGTTCCTGATGAAAGTTTGGATATTGAAAGTAAATTGATTAATGCCTTTCCCTGCAACAATGATTGTTATTCGATCAACAGTTTTATTACCTACAATGTCTTCTAAAATTTTTTCTTCCTAGTGAACCGTAAAAAAATCAGCTGAGAACTCCTTTTTTAATTCTTGAATTCTATTTTCTCTCCTTTTTATTCTCGTGCCAAATAAAGGATTTGTTTACATAATACTCAGGTGGATCAGTTTCATTTATTTTGAATGTTTGTCAAATTTTCAAAATAAATAAAACTGAGTATTATGTAAACAAATCCTCTATTTGGTATGAGAATAAAAAACAGAGGAAATAGAACTCCAGATTTAAAAAAAAAAGTTCTTAGCTAATTTTTTATATATATATATTTAAAAAAAGGCGTGTTCTAATAAAAATACATTCTATTATATAAATGCATTTTTATCTTTAAAACATAATAAATAATCGTTATATTTTTACTTATTTATCTTTAAATTAATAGAAGGCGATGAAACCCTTCTTACATTTATAAACGAATTTTTTTTTATTTATAAGTTACAAACTTTTTGAAGTATTTAAGTTTTTAATCTTATTCAAAAACATTTTTTTTTTTTTTTTTTTTTTTTTTTTTTTTTGTAATTTTTGATTACTTTTATTTTTTAGAAACAAATGTGATTTTGCATTTAATCGTAAGTGGCTTTAAAAAAATATATGTTTTTCAGTCTAATTCAGTACACTAAATTCATCCTCTTTTCAAAATATATCTTTTCAACTGTAATTGTATATAATAAACAGAAATTTTATTTAAAAAATTTTTCTCTTTTGGGCGTTTCGTCAGACGAATTGTCGAATTCACTTTTGAAAGAAGACCTTATTGCACAATCCTTTTTTCCAAATCTTTTTGTATGTAGTGAAGGTAACGAAATTAAACGTTTTTTGTAAACGTTAAAATGTGGGTAATTTTTGTAGGTCATGGATTAGCACGTGATGAGCTACTGAACGTGTGCTGAACCCTAATTATTTTTCACTTAGGCGAAGGAGACAAAAGCAATGCAAGTTATTATCTACTGGTTTGACCACAATTTACTTAATTATTTCTTTAATAATATAACATTTAAAAGAAGAAACATAACCTCTACTGTGATTCATTAATATTGTTATTATTTTAAGACCTTAATTGAACAGAGTATTGTTGAAATAGATTAATTAAATTTTAAGTATTATTGCCAGTTGTTAAACTCATTAGTGAAACAATGTACCATTTCATTAAACGCATATAAACAAGTAAGAAAATTATTTCTCATTGAAACAACTTAGAAGTATTGAAATACAATTTTGAAATCAATGGCGTGATCATTTACTATAAAATTTGTATTCAGAGAAAGAAAAGAAAACTATTTGGATATTGTTGTTTAAAAAATTACTTATTTTCTGTACTTATTACTTATTTACTTTTTTCTTAAAAAATTACTTATTTTCTCACACATAAAATTTTATATTAAAATTTCTTTTTTATTTTCATATTTATTCATACATAATTTGTTGAAATCTGGCGTCTTCAAAATTTTCAAAAAGTTTTATTTTACTCATTTGAAAAATTATTTATTGTAATGTAGTGAATTTTCTGGCACTTGTTGCCACAGGTTTCGGGTCCGAGTCCCAGCGATCCTATAGACGTTTGTAATGGTTTGGAATCCACTTTAAACAGTCTAATATGATTGTAGAGCGTTGATCCTACCCCATAAAAAGAAAGCATATCCTGTCTTGAAATCTGCCGGTAGGCAGACGGCCTTGGCCCGTCATGTAGCTGTTGCGCCAATGAAGAAGAAGAATGTGGGGAATTTATCTTTTTAATGCAATAAACAAGTAATATAAAAAATTAAAAAAATTTAAAGTCAATTCCTACTTTTTTTTTCACTATATTGCTGAAAGTCTATTATAAATATAATTTAAATTTTCCTCTTACATCTGGCGCCATCTATTGGTAAATACATACTTAAACCCAAAATAAACTAAAAATAATGAATTAAATTTAATTAATGAATTAATATTTTCAAAAACTGTATTAACATCAAGTGTCATCCATTACAAGTTTCAAAAAATGTATTTGAACTTAGTGGCGGAATAAAAAGTATTTTATGAACGATTGAAAATTTGAACAAGATATGTATAGCGAGTGTGTGAACTAATAGTTGGAATTGAAAAAAAAATGATGAAACCATTATATCACTAACACCGAGAAAAAAAAATTCATTAGTTTTAAAAAGTTTTAAAGCATTTCAGTATTTCTGATTTGTGTAATTTGTATTTCTGATATTCTTAGATTAACATTACAAAAAAAAGTGTATTTTACTCTAAATGAATAATGTTATAATAATATATTTGTATGCAAAGAATAAATGCGTCATTTTGAGATGGAAACGATCACACTGAAAAAATTATCATGGTGCTTTTTAGCGTAAAATTAATTGCTTTAAAAAATTATTTGCAATCTATCAGAGAGCTGTGTATTCATAATCATTCAGATTTTAGTGCCTTTTTTCTTGATAACCTTAAATCTACAGTAAATTCTGAAATGATTTTACTAACTGTTTTATCATGTATTCTATCATTAGAAGACAATTATTTATCTATCATAATATTTCGTACTATAGAAACTAATAAAGAAAAACAATAATTGCACAGTTACAGAAATGAATGAAATTTAATGCTTAACCGTTTTGCAATATTTAATTTTAACTGATTGCACAATTACATCTCTTTATTTATAAGAGAAAGTAAGAATTGTTAAATTGAAAACGTGCGTTTAGAAGAATTGGGAAACATTAATAGAAAGTTAAATTTTCTTTTTCATTATATCAATCATTCATTTATTTTAAGTAAATCGTGAGTTCCAAATTCCAAGATTCATTTAGAGATCGTAATGGATTTTTTTTTATTTTACAGAATGTCATTCACAAAGGGTTAATGGCATTATCCTTTTCTTAGGCCTTGGAATAGGAAGGTGTACGACATTGCTATTAAATTTTCATTTCATTTTAACTATATTGCGGTTGTTTTTCAAGAAATTTTTATATACAGGTTAATTAAATTTCTTAAGAAGTTTAAATTAAAAATATGAATTTTAAATTTGTTGTCTATTATTCTTAATCTAATGCACTGAATGTCCGAGTATCAAAAAGTAACCAATTGGCGAGCAAAACTCTCAATCTCCTTGTATATTACAGAAATATTATTGCATATGAGTATTACATGCTACAAAATTATATAAACAGAACTAGGAGCGTTGGGAATTAATACCAGCTGTTCTGTTCTTTTGTATAACCTCACATGAAAGGCAGTTGGCGTGCATAAATCTACGAGTATTACACGCTACAAAATTATATAAACAGAACTAGAAGCGTTGTGAATTAATACCAGTTGTGCTGTAAAAGTTGTCTTGTAGATACATTCTTTTGCATAACCTCATACGAAAGCCAATTGACGAGCAAAAATCTCAATGTCCTTACATAACACAGAAGTATTCATGCATGTTACGAGTATTACACGCTACAAAATTATATAAACAGATCTAGAAGCATTGTGAATTAATACCAGCTGTGCTGTAGAAGATTTCTTGTAGATACATTCTTTTGCATAACCTCATACGAAAGCCAATTGTCGAACAAAAATTTGAATGTCCTTGCATATTACAGAATTATTATTGCATATTACGAATATTACATGCTACAAAATTATATAAGCAGAACTAGCGTTGTGAAATAATACCAACTGTACTGCAGAAGATGTCTTGTAGATACACTCTTTTGCACAACCTCATATGAAAGCCAATTGGCGAGTAAAAATCTCAATAGGCTATTCTTAGAACAGAAAAATAAGAAACATTATAATAGTTTTGTATTTTAATTAAATGTTTTCCTTTTAAAAATGTAAGTATTAATTTTCTATGTTTTATAATTATTCAATTTGTTTTTAAAAACATATATTCTTCTTTTTTTATAATAAACTTAATTTGTAAATTCAGTAGCTGTTATTTTGCATTTTATTATAATACCATGTAAATTTAAAATATTTTGTTTCAAAATATTCTTTTTTTTTTATAAAATATATTTTTAAAAAATTACTTGGCTAGTTTTAAGTAATATTCCTAATTTCAAAATAAAAAAGCAGTTAATGTGTAATGTTTAATAATAACTATCTTTATAATATACTTTGATACCAATTCCATATAATAATCCCTTCAATTTTTTATAATAGTTGAAATAAACTCTATGTATATAATTGGTGTGTATTAAAAATAGTTACATTTATTTTAATTATTACTTACAAATATTTAAAGCTGAAAACTATTTTCTACTATTCGCCTAATTCTAAAACATTTACTGACAATGATGTGACATCTAATATATAATTTAGCTACAAAATTTTGCTATACACCCATTTTTGTTGGACATGTTTTGAAACTAAATGCTGCATTATGCAAATAAGCATTTGTTTTAAAAGAAATTATTACATTCATTTGATTTATTTCTAATGCAGCATGGATTTAAAATCAGTAAAGAATAAGACCCGCTATGTTGGAAGGAAGTCTAGAGTGGATGTCTGGTTTGACCAGTTTACTGTTATATTTTAACGACAAGAGCTAAAGATAAACAGTTTCTCCTATTGAAGGCACTTAATCTGGCCACATAGTGGTCAGGCACTCCCACCATTGGCTTCGTTACAAACACACCCTTTCCAAAAAAATACCAACTTCACTTGACGAACATACCTTGTTAACTCGATTTCCCACGGTACCGATGCTCACTCGCACACATACAGAGCGATAAATGCAAATGGCGACTAACATTTGTTTGACTTCGCTGTGTATTTATTTTTATTTTTCAATCCTCTTGCAGTGAATGGAATTGGAAATAAAAGCATTTGATTACTTTCCGTATTATGTTACTTATGTTTAAGTTATAATTTAATCTCGAGAACACGCTTCGCATAGAAATCTTTAAATAATACTATCTCTTAGATCTCAGGTGTCTTAACTCTTTAGCTTCGTTTTGGCTGTCTTTGAAGAGAAAAATGCTTGGGATGGAACCACGGCTGAAATTTTCCATTTATCATCTATATATATAGACAAAGATAAATGCAATATAAGGGAAAATTATTAATAGAATTATTCATTGCACTGTGTATGTAAATAATTGTTTATTAAAAATTTATGATGTGAAAGACAACAAAGTTTAAATATATGCTTTTATAACCGTTATTATTTTCTTAACAACATACTAAAATCATAAATAACATTTCTTCGAACAACAAAAATGATGTGTGTACAAATTCATTAACTTATTACATTATATTAATTTATATTCGTTAATTTATTATAAACAAGCTGCTAATTGAAAAAAAAATAAATTTATAATTGTAGTTTTATGTGTGTATCACTGAAAATATTCGTTAAGTCTTTTGTAACTTTTGTTACTTTTAAGGCGAGAATTGAGGTATATTTTAAATTTTCTTAAATTAACAAAACGTATAAATTTTATTTTTTACGCATATGAACTATATTATTACATAACTACAATTACAATAAACAAATAAACAATAACTACAATAAACACACACAAAAGATCGGAACTTAAATTTTCTGAGTTAGAAATTATCATAAAATAAAAGCAGTTTTTTAAGAAAATATATGAAAAGATTATATTATTATCAATTATTCGCAGTGATTTTTATGAATTATCATAAAATGAAAGCATTTTTAAGAAAATGACTATTAAAAAATTTAAATTTGCCCTTTTTATGGATCAGAAAAAAAATAGAATAAAAATATTTGGCATATATTAAAATAGAAAATTGTGTTGTTAGAATTAGTTTTGAAACATTAATAGATTTACTTTAGTTATAAAGTTTTGGTTTTATAGATAATATTTAATGCAATAAAATTTAAATTTTCAAAGTGATTGAAGATTAAAGAAATTTTAAATCTTTACGAAAATTGATTTAGATTTTATTTTGAAAGAATGAAAGCTGCTTGAGACCGCGTTTGAAGAAAATTTTATCGTATGATGATATCGTAATTTTATCGTAAGATTATACTTAAATGAATAAGATTTATTCATTTAAGTATAATCGTTGAGAAAAAAAGTTTGTAAATAACGTGGTACTGTTCTTCTAAGAGCCTTGGCGATTCAATACACCGTTGGCGCAATTCAGTTGGGTGAAGTATCGCCAGATTTTTTAAACGATGCTATGAAAGAATTTACTGTTTTTTAGCCAGTCTTATTTTGCCCCTGCTAAATTAATATTATAATTTTTTTTTAATATTCGAAAATAGTGATCATCTTCAATTCGACATCAGCAGGAAAAACAATTTCTGAAAAGAGGTATTTTGCCTTTATTAAAAATATACAAAATGAGCTTAATATGCAACTATATCTAATATGCAACTATGCAACTATGATATCTTAATATGCAACTATGGGAAGTTGCAATGGGAGCATTTGCAAGAAGAGATGTTTTGCGCAACTTTTGCAATGTGTCTGGAATATCATTTCTAAAAGCATTAAATTTTGTTTATTGTTGAAATTAGGAACTCACTTCAATTTAGTGGTGTATTGAGCGATTCAGTATGGGAGCAACTTCAGCCGTTAACTTGGTCAGTTATATACGGGAAGTGTGTTCAGAATTATGTCAAACAAAGCCACAAAAAAAAATAAGAGGGCCAAATAAAATAGTAGCTATTTTCGTGAAGCGAAAGAATAATGCTTGCGGAACTATTTCACAGCGACCGATAGGAGATTAATTGTTCAATCGTTTAACAGGACAAACCTGTTCATTAAAAGTATTCGAGAGCACGTTAAAAAGAGATCTTTCATCTATCGGAACTGTCAGATAGGACACAAAACGAAGAAGTTGGGAAAAATTGATATTAGTCTTCACAGTGTATCATAAAAGATGATATTAGTTCTTTCGCAGCGTATCATAAATACAATTTTTTTGATCCTACGACAATCAGCATGTAGAAAATTTTGTAAATATTAAATAGATTTCTTCATTGAATTGAGCTGATAATGAATGGGTTACTATGGGATTTAATAGGTTTATTACTTAAACTTCATTTTACACTACGAAAAATGTTATTCTATGAAGGAGATCCATGGTCTTCATTTTATTAACAAAAAAAAAAAGTGAAAATCTTTACTGCAATGTAAAGGTTTTTTCTTTGCTCATTGTCATCTATAAAAACTGACTTTTAAAAACACATCTATTGAACTACATTTCTAAATGAAAATAAAGAAAAATTCAATTTCTGCATACAGTTGAACCATTAAATTATTTTTTCATACACACTTAAATAACTTTTAATAGTTTTTAATTTCTACTATTGAATTACGATAACTATGTATTATAATTATGTAAATTTCTGTTGAAAATGCTGAATAAGTTTTCCTTCATTTCCATTAAAGGAAATAAGTATGGAACTAAATTTACGTCTCCTTAGACTTGTCCTTCAAATGTAATAAATGCAGAACTGTCAATTCTAATAAATCACTGCCGAAAATGCCCAAGAGACTTATATAACTCTCAAATTCTATTTCAAATCTGTAATTAACAAAAAACACTGTTTTAATATCATGGACACGTATTATATTTTCCCCCTTTCTTTCCTTTAACTATTAATTATCCTATTCATTCGAAGAAAAATATCTAACATATTATAATATATTTTTATTAGATAATAATTTGTAGTTATATATTTTATATTTTGCTAAATTACTGAAATAAGTCGCTATTATTTCAGCAAAAACAGGAGCAACAAAGTTTAAAAAACTAAACTGATAGTCTTTAATAGACTGTATGAAGCGGTTAAAGTTCCCCTTTATTGAGTATAAACTGAAATATGATTTGATGGATAAAATGGAAAGCTAAGATAATATACTTACTTAATTTATTTATCATTTATAAATTACTTATTTGTATTCATTAATATTTTGGTATATGGAAATCTATTCGAATATTGGGATACTAAAGGTAAGATTCACTTTTGCGCTTAAATTAATTAATAATTGCGTTTGAATTAATTAATTTTATTCAAAACTTAAAAAAAAATAATTTTGGAGGATCATTTATTACTACATCATCATCATCGGAGTAACAGCCCCATTGTGGGCCAAGACAGTCTACCTACGGGCAGATTACGAGACAAGAGATATTCTTCTTTTTACAGGGTAGGGGTATCAGTCCTACGCCCAACAGCCGTATTAGACCGGGATCTACTGTTTAAAGTGGATTCCGAACCACTACAAACATCCATGGCACCGCCGGACTCGAACCCAAAACCTGTGACACTGAGCACCAGAGCGTTAGCCACTCTGTCATCAGACCCTTTAGACTACTTATTCTACTACTTACTACTACAACCCTTTAGACTACCTTATGATAAATTTGAAAAATATAAGTAATTTCAAATTAAAATCATTATTAACCAAAAATTTAAATGGATTTATATAATTTTTAGAAAATGGATGTAAATCAAGTTTTTTTTTTTTTTTCAATGAACTAAATATAAAGACCTTAAAAAAATCACGATTTCTGTTATTGATCTTAAAAAACAAGCTAAGAAATAGAATATCGGTCATAAAAAGTTGGGTCAGATTCCGTACCCTTTAATGACCTAATATCGTTTTTACGGAAGTTGGCGTTGCCTCTAGGGTGACATCGCTGTAGATCTCCTTACAATAGATGGCAAAGGTTTAATAAAACTCGCGCCTCTAATAACAGTTATAGAGCAACTCTTCTGACACAGAGGTTAAGTCACAATAAATATATCTCGATAGCCGAGGGAGTTCCTCTGAACCGTCTTCCGGTCTGTCCAGGCAGACGATTTTTTTGGGTCCGCAGGCCAGAAATAGTTCTTGTTGTGAGGGTGGACTAAGTAAATCCTTCCGTTCTGAATATTTGAGGTAGAGACTTGCAACCATGTTCCAATGCCGGCCTACAGTCCTTGGAGATTCAATGAAAAACCAAGTCAGTCAGAGAGGTGAATCTGGTCGTGGTTCAGGTCAGGGGAGTGGCATTAACTGTAACCGATGAAAGGTGTGTTTGGAATCATTTTGTTCCTGCAGCTAAAAGAGCCATCAAGAATTTTTCAATATACCAAACGAAACCTTATTTTGGAGAAAACACATGAAGGTCAAATATATTGATCTCATGATGTTTTTCGTGCACGGAAAACTGAATATTAAAAACGAACCTTTCTTTTAGCATCATATGAATCATTAATCTTCGTAATTTCTAACTGTGCCAGATAAAAGTTTCAGTGAATAATTAGATGATCATTTTGACCGTAAAATTTCTCCATTTATTATCCAAAGGAATCATTTGAAATTTAAACTGTGTATTTATTTTCCTTTGCATACTATAATATGGAAGGATTTTATGGGCTTAACAAAGTTATGAAAAATTATACTGAAGTATTAAAAATTATATTGAAGGCTAAAGGTAATGGAAGCTTAAATTTATAACACTTAAAAACATCTGTAGGTGTTAGTGTGTTAAACAATGTTTATATATATGTGTTTTTTCAAGGTCTTCGACTGTTTAAATTATTTGTTAAATTATTGATAAAATAATAGTGATTTAGTATAAAAAAAGTATTTAATCTGTTTTAAAAAAATTCAATGAGTACAAATTTAGTTAAGATTTCTCTTTAAAGAAAAGAAAATATTAAATGCATTAAGTTAGCTAAAATTCTCTGTAAAAAGATAGATATATTGGTAATCATTGTTTAAAAAATTATGTCTAATTATTATATATTAAAGAAAATTTTAATTAGTTTTAAAATATTTAGCCTGATGATACGAGTATGATTGTTTCTAAACCGTTTCTTTGTGTCTGATAATAAAAACTTAAACTAAGCACATAAAGAATAACTTGTTTTGTAACTTGTATTTCTAATGATTTTTCATATAACGAATTGTTTTGTATGGATGCGAAACATTTTATTTTTAAAAATTGATGCTTAAAGAAATTTATTCTTGCAATGGTTAAAGTAAAAAAAACATTGTTAATTAAGAGTGATACATTTATATGAATTTTTATTTATTGATTAGTTACTGAATTATAAAAGTTGAAGAATTAAAAAAATTAAATCGACTTATGTATATTAATTAATTTTTTTAAATGGTTAATGCTGAAGTTTGTTGGTATTTTAGGTAGGTAACTCTTTTTTTTTAGAATGATAATTACCGTTGATATATTAAAAAAGTTGTGAAACAAGTGAAGGGTTATTATTTTTTATTTATTTATTTATTTATTTTTTTTTTTTACAAAATCAGATACATTGATCAATATTCTGTTCTTTAAGGAAGTAGCTTTGTTTTTTAATGTAAATTTGTGTCATTTTAAAAAAGTACTTTTACGAAGTTAAATAGTAAAAAGAATTATATATCTCAGTAGTTTTGTAACTTTTTTTATCGTGCCTCTCTTTGTAAAAGCTGTAAAATTAATCCCTTTAAATTATTAATAAGCTATGTTGATTATATTAAACAGAGAATCAATTCTCGATAAATAGCTTTTTCTAGATACTACTGTTGAACTTCATCGTACCTTTATAGTATGTTAATGATTCATGATTTAAGTCCCACACAACAAGGTAGCAAAGAAAGGAAATTATCTTTAAGGGCGATTGGGTTATGTTTACTTTTCTGACTAACGTAGGCGAAAAATGAGAAAATATGTTTGCCTTTTGATTGAAATAGCTACTGTTCTTCTTTTGGGAACTTAACATATATATTTTTTAAAAAAAGCCTTAGATAATTTGTTTACCGTACAGACTATCTTATAATTTTATTTGTTTAAAATTGACTATTAAAGCATAACTAACTAGATTGATATTTTTAAAATTCCTTGAGTGTTAATAAAATTTATGTTCACTTAACTATAGAAAAATACCAACGTAATTATCACTTCATCAGTTGAGGAAACATTATACTAGTAATATTCGTCGCTAAAGTTGCACTAATTTCGCGTTACGATGAGAGAGATAACAAACTAGTTTTATATAAAAAGCATGTTCTGAAATTATTATACATCAATCTTGATAAAACAAGTTGATGAATGAACTCGCAGCTGTTGAAACCAATAATTAAATTGAGTATTTTAGTGATAATTTGTTGAAATCATCAATTATTTTTCCTGTACAAACACTATCTCTTCACTTTTTTTTTTTAACTTGGACTAGTTATACTTTGTCCTATCATTACACAAACCAGTAATAATGAATTCTGACCAAATAGCACAACTTTATTTTTAATTTTTCATAAATCCTTAATTAAAGTTTTTATTGTATTTTTGAAACTCTAGTAATTCAGACATGTAGCAAGAAAGGCTATCGTCTGGTTTTATGAAAAATATAAATAAACAAAACAATATTAAATACACTTAAAATTACTATTATCAATAGAAATTTGATACTTTTAATGATCAATTTAATATATTTTATAATTAATGTGTATGTTAGAAAGTACACATTAATTCTAATGTGGCTTCCACCGAAACTCGTAATTCAGACATGTAGGAAGGTTATCTTGTTCTATGAAACATTTAAATTAACGAAACAATATTAAATACACTTAGATTGCTGTTATCAATAGAAATTTAATACCTTAAATGATCAATTTAATGTATCTTAGAATTAATGTGTACGTTAGAAAGTACACATTAAAATTCTTATTTGGATTCCACTGAAACTCGTAATTCAGACATGTGGTGAGAAAGGCTATCATCTTGTTCTATGAAATATATAAATAAACGAAACAATATTAAATACACTTAAATTGCTATTATCAATAGAAATTTGATACCTTTGATGATCAATTTAAAGTGTTTTAGAATTATTGTGCACGTTAGAAAACGCACATTAATTCTTTTGGCTATCACTGAAACTCGTAATTCAGACATGGGGCCTTGTTCTACGAAACATATAAATACACGTAGATTGCTATTATCAATAGAAATTTGATACCTTAAATGTTCAATTTAATGTATTTTAGAATTAATGTGTATTTTAGAAAGTACAAACGGCAAAACACTTACGTTTATTCTTTTAAAATTTTTATTAAATTCTTGTAAATCATTTCTTTGCATTGAGCTTAAATAGTATATGGCTGCCAAAATTTACATTCAAACGCAATGAAGTCACCTTGAAGTCAAATGCGCAACGCCGTAAAAAGGAAGCAGGGTGCCCAACCAGAAAGTTGCATGGCAATTACCAAAGGGAAAAAAAAATATAAGTGTTATTTTGTGCTGTTATTTCTTTTGAGGCTGCCGTCTTTATTTCATAATTATAAGAAATAAATCTTTAAAGGAACAGTCTCATTTTGTTAATTAGCTTTCCATAATGCAATGTAAATATGCGAGGTTCCTTTTTTTTCTTTCGTTTATTACTTTTATATGAAATATTGTATCGAATATCAATTTATGTGATTTAATGTCCAATCAAAATTTTCTTAAATGATTGCAAAAGTTAATTTTTATTGTTTCAATTTATACATCTTGAGGTACAAATAAGGTTCATCAATTTAAGTCTAGAAGCGACTTGTAAACTTACTTTCATATGATAACTGTAATTGTAACTATATGTTCCAATGATAATAGAAATAATATGAAACCTTATTGATTATTTAACAACCACGGCCTGAATAACAAAATTATTATATGGTAGTTTATATTACACTAGCAAATATAAACTTGAATAGAATATGATTACAGAAAATAAAATGTTTTTGGTATTTGTAATTTTTATTAAAGAAAAATATCTGTACAGAATTAAAGGTTTGAGATTTTAAATAGCTCACCTCAATAATTTTTACCCAAAAATGTCCAACAATTTTTTTTCAACTTTAATTTGTTAGTATATATTTTTACGAAAATAATAATAATAGTTTGCAAAGTTAATTTAAAAATTACTACTGTAAATTTTCTGCTTTATTTATATAATAGCATAACTAATGACGTCAATCATTTTTAAGGACATCATCTGGTGGCTTAAAAGTCTAACGGCAATAAAAAATTAAGTTTTTTTGTTTAAGTGAAAAATAATTAATGAAAAGTTTTGGTAATTTGGGGCTATAAATTTTTGAAATGAAACAATAAATAGAGAAAAACAGAAATTTTTAGTGTTATAGTTTTTTAAATTATGCTGGAACTTCCACACATGCATACATTCATTTACATATATGCACATAAATTGTTACTATGTCTATTGATTATAAGAAAAATGTTAAATGATTACTTTCATTTCATCATCGTCAATAGCACGACAGCCC
Source organism: Caerostris darwini (assembly GCA_021605075.1). Classification (NCBI taxonomy): domain Eukaryota; kingdom Metazoa; phylum Arthropoda; class Arachnida; order Araneae; family Araneidae; genus Caerostris; species Caerostris darwini. The sequence continues at coordinate 28,022 of BPLQ01010883.1, forward strand.
AGGGTAGACCAAGGCTTTCCTTTGAAGATATTTCCATGCATTTCTCTGCTTGACAACGATCCTCCAATTCCTAACATTTAGTACAGCAAAAGTCTTTTTCAACTTTGTCTGTCCTTTGCAACTTGGGTCGTTCGTTCTCTTGGTCTTTGTCCCTGTGGCTTTGCCAAAACGAGTCATTTTACAGGGTTTAAATCATTCATTCTAAATACATGATCAGTCCAGTTTAATCTATCGATCTAAATAAATTTTATAATGTCTGGTTCCTTATAGCATTTATAAATTTCTGTGTTGTACCTTCTTCTCCAGCAATCACTTTTCCTAACACCTCCAAGAATCCTTAAAATCTTCCGCCCAAATATACCTAAATGGGACTCATCAGATTTTCCCAAAGTCCTTTTTTCAGAGCCATAGACCAAAATATGTCTAATAAGGGCAAGGTCTCCAAAATAGATCTGTAAGCAATTATAAAATATCCAAATATGAAGCGTAATTAAATAGCCTGATATTTCCGTTTTTAGTAAGAAGCAAGCTTTAGATATTTACATATTTTTGGACTGATTAGATAAAAATAATCTTAAGGATTCAGACTTTTAAAATAATGATTATTCTACATTAAATTGAAAAGATTTGTTCGTAATGATGTTGCATTAGATAATATGACAGAATTCACCTTTCTAACCCAGTCAACTTATCCAAGAGTTAAAAAAAAGGAAGTATTTCAATGGGGTATATAAAAACATAGATATTAAAATAAGTTTCGTTTCTTAGAACAACTGTTATACTTCTAAAGAACACCACCATAGATAGCAATTCATTTTTTAATTTGACCTCGCCGCAAGAAAAAGGGAAGTTATCGATCCATTTACACTTAGGGCAATAACTTTTCCAACTTTTTTATTTTTTTCTTCCTTCCCTTCACGTCGTTAACAATGAAGTTAATCGACTTAACAGTTTTCTCACATAACTCATTCTTTCATTCTTTCACACTTCCATCGGAATAAGAAGAAACAAAGCAAAATTTGAACGTCATTAAGCAGGAACAATGGAGAGTGTGCTTTGTTTTTATATATCTATATTCATTTATTCTTTCTTTCTTTGCATAAAATGCGTGAATGACGTGATCCGATTAGAACACAGGTGTGCATTGCTTGTCTCACTTTTCAATTTTTGTAGATCAAGGTGCTCGAATTTCCTTCGCGGCGATTTGCCTTCATCTTTGAAAAAACGATCCATCCCCCCTCCACCCCCCTGTCTTCCTTTTGTAAAGAATACATTTCATTCTTTCTTTAAATGCAGAGCAATATTGTTTGAACAGCACTATGTCCTTTGTTATAAGGATCGAATATTTTAAAAAGAAAGTGGCTATAATCAATCGGATTTTAATTAGATTTGGAAGCTTAAAACTGTTTAATATAATGGTTCACTCACCTATAAGTAATTTGGTTTATTCAGCAAAAGAATGGGGAAAACATATACGGGCGATTAGATTTCATTTTCTGGTTGTCAAAGTGAATATGCATCAAAATGAAATGAAAATTTTAATATTTTTTTTAATTTAAAATAAAAGCATAAAAAAATTCTTTTATATAAGAATCATTTTTTTATTTTTAATTTTTGATACAAGATAAGATGTATATTGAATTATTTAAACTTTTGAAAGATAATTCAACTTTTTTTAAACTTTTAAAAGATAATTTAGAAAACTTATGGTTATAATTTTAATACATCTTTTCCTACTAAAAAGAATCAAAATGTATCACATTTATATTTTTAGAATTTTAAAAACGAGAGTAGAAATATTACCTCGCGTAGTGTTTTTCAAACATAACCGTTTTTCACACATAATTCTTCATAATCTTCTCATTATTCTTCTTCGTGTAGATTCTTCTCTTTCAAACATAACCGTTTTTCAAACATAATTCTTCATAATCTTCTCATTATTCTTCTTCGTGTAGATTCTTCTCTTTCAAACATAACCGTTTTTCACACATAATTCTTCGTAATCTTCTCATTATTCTTCTTCGTGTAGATTCTTCTCTTTCAAACATAACCGTTTTTCAAACATAATTCTTCATAATCTTCTCATTATTCTTCTTCGTGTAGATTCTTCTCTTTCAAACATAACCGTTTTTCAAACATAATTCTTCATAATCTTCTCATTATTCTTCTTCGTGTAGATTCTTCTCTTTCAAACATAACCGTTTTCAAACATAATTCTTCATAATCTTCTCATTATTCTTCTTCGTGTAGATTCTTCTCTTTCAAACATAACCGTTTTTCACACATAATTCTTCATAATCTTCTCATTATTCTTCTTCGTGTAGATTCTTCTCTTTCAAACATAACCGTTTTTCAAACATAATTCTTCGTAATCTTCTCATTATTCTTCTTCGTGTAGATTCTTCTCTTTCAAACATAACCGTTTTCACACATAATTCTTCGTAATCTTCTCATTATTCTTCTTCGTGTAGATTCTTCTCTTTCAAACATAACCGTTTTTCACACATAATTCTTCATAATCTTCTCATTATTCTTCTTCGTGTAGATTCTTCTCTTTCAAACATAACCGTTTTTCACACATAATTCTTCATAATCTTCTCATTATTCTTCTTCGTGTAGATTCTTCTCTTTCAAACATAACCGTTTTTCACACATAATTCTTCATAATCTTCTCATTATTCTTCTTCGTGTAGATTCTTCTCTTTCAAACATAACCGTTTTCAAACATAATTCTTCATAATCTTCTCATTATTCTTCTTCGTGTAGATTCTTCTCTTTCAAACATAACCGTTTTTCAAACATAATTCTTCGTAATCTTCTCATTATTCTTCTTCGTGTAGATTCTTCTCTTTCAAACATAACCGTTTTTCAAACATAATTCTTCATAATCTTCTCATTATTCTTCTTCGTGTAGATTCTTCTCTTTCAAACATAACCGTTTTTCAAACATAATTCTTCATAATCTTCTCATTATTCTTCTTCGTGTAGATTCTTCTCTTTCAAACATAACCGTTTTCAAACATAATTCTTCGTAATCTTCTCATTATTCTTCTTCGTGTAGATTCTTCTCTTTCAAACATAACCGTTTTTCACACATAATTCTTCATAATCTTCTCATTATTCTTCTTCGTGTAGATTCTTCTCTTTCAAACATAACCGTTTTTCAAACATAATTCTTCGTAATCTTCTCATAATCCATCCTCCTTGTCTTCCTTTTGTAAAGAATACATTTCAGCTTTTCTTTAAATGCAGAACAATATTGTTTGAGCAGCTTTGTTATAAAGATCTGAATATTTTAAACGGAAAGTGCTATATAATCAATCGGATTTTAATTAGATTTGGAAACTTAAAGCTGTTGTTATTTGTTGGTTTTGTTCAGTGTATTTATATATGATACAATATAATGGTTCACTCACCTATAAGTAATTTGGTTTGTTCAGTAAAAGAATGGGGAAAGCATATACGGGAGATTAGATTTCATTTTCTGGTTGTCAAAGTGAATATGCATTAAAATGAAATAAAAATTTTAATATTTTTTATTTTATTTTTTTTAAATTTAAAATAAAAGTAGAAAAAAATTATACTTTCTTTTAGTTTCAGTTATTTTATCATATAAGAATTGGTTTTTATTTCTAGGTTTTGATACCAGAATTGCAAGATAAAATTATAATTTTTTAAACTTTTGAAAAACAGTTTAGAATTATTTCGTATTGGTATTGATTTTAATACATCTTTTACTATTAAGAATAATCAAAATTTGTCAAATTTATATTTTAAAAGTTCGAGTGAAAATGCTACCTCGATTATTATTTTGTCAAATATAATTCTTCAAAATCATCTCATAATTCTTCTTCATGTAGATTTTTCTCTTTCAAACATAGTTAATTATTTTACTTTCATAATTCAAACTTAACTTTTTCGCATATAATTTATAAACTTTCTTATTATAACATAATTCTGATGCAAAACTAATTCTTCTGCAGTAGGATAATGGTTTGAACCAGGGTTGGGGAATCGTTAAAAAAAATTTCGAACTCGGAACTCTTTATTGTAATTTTATCTACCATGATATTTACATAATGAAAAACTCATGTAACTCATAATGGATTTAGAAAAATCTGTTTTAATAAATTCATTATTTGTATTGAATTCATAGCTATAAACACAATTTCTACATTAACAAAGCATTTGTTACATTTTTAATGCTGTAGTATTTGCTTTAACTTAAAATGCATCTTCGCACTTTAAAAATAGTACTATAAAAATAATACTAAATTAACAAATACCAATGTATAATAGAATAGCTTAAAATAGGCTAACGGAAATGGTACATTTAATTCACAAAATGGGGATAAGTTGACCAAAATGACCAATGTTTATATAAATTTTCTGCCTTCCTCCTCCAGAAGTGCTTTTCTTGATACATTTTGATGGGCTAGTAGTGGCGCATGATATAACGACTCAAACCCAGCTAAAAAGGTTACTTTTTCAACAATTGAAGGCATATGAAGAGGAGGAAGGCCTCCCACCAGATGGGTTTATTCAGTCGAAAGAGATCTAAAGCATCTGGTTGTCAACAGATGGTGATCTATTGCCCAGGACACTGTCAGATGGAGGAAGCTTATGGAGACTGCCTTGGCCTGTAACAGGCTGTAGTGCTGTTAGAGCCAGTAGGGGCGCATAAAAAAACAAATATTAAGATTCATTGATTACAAATATGCATAACTATAGAAAAAATATGGAAAACTATAGAACGAAAAATCGCCAAATATGGATAACTGCGATTTTAAACTATCCAATTTTTTTACGACTTAAAATTAATGCTACCAAATAATTAAAATACATTTGTAAAATATCCAGATATTTTTTGGATTATGTAAAACGGTCAAATTTGGTGGATGGCAGTTTGGAAAAAAATATAAAGTCGTTTGCTGATTACATTATTTGAAAGAATAAATAAACTGAAAAAGCATTTCTCCCTGATTCAAGTTTGTGGATAAGTCTTGCCTATATGTAAGTTTTGTGGATACGGAAGTATTTTATTCTGACGCTTTTTAATAGCTTGTGCCTGTTGAAATCAATTGCTGCAAATAATGTTTACACATTTTTGACGATGTTACACATATACATACGATTTTGCACATATCTATATTAAAGAAAAAAGATATATAATTCCTAACATGTGTTGCCTAATAACTAACCCCTTTGTTAAACTACCATATTACATCTTGATTTCCAAAATTAAAAAGCTTTTCTTAAAATATTATTCTTCTTATCCACAATCTTCCAAGTCCCTCCATAGTTTTGAGATGGAGCAGAGTTTATTTTAAAAGCTTAAAGCACAGTAAACCATAAAAGATACGTCGGACCACTTGGGTGGAATGCATTTAAGTGGAATAGCCTCAATTACGGTTTCATTTCTTATTTTTTTCCAAAAATAGAGCAGCAGATTTAGTGATAAGTTTGGTAGTCTTTCCCTTATAAAACTTAGCACAGTGAAGATTGTTAAAGTAAAGCGATGGAAAGTCTTCTTGGGTGCTAAGTACATGTTTCTGATAGTTATCAAAGTTACTTTTGGCATTTTTTTTCTGTTTTCATTATTTTGAGTTAAGTGAGAAAATCCAGTAATAATCATAAAACCTTCAGCAAAACTTTCCTTGTTTTCCCTGTAGCAACATTTTAGGTCTTTATCTCCTCTTTTTCGGTAGTTAATCGATCTTTTTGTATTTCAATCAGATAAATATATCTAAACCTTCATCAATTGTAACTACACACTTCCATTTTTCGCCTGCTAAATAATTTGCATGCAATAATTTGCATATTATCTCAGTCTGAGAAACATATTTTGGCGTTAGCTACGTAAACATCATTTTTTTTTATTAGTTTGAAATCAGATTGTATAATTTTATTTAGAGCTTCTATAAGGATGGCAGCCTGATTGCCAATCGACTAGCGCTCTGGCCGTTGGTGCTTCAGTCTCGAATCCTGGTGGTGACATGGATGTTTAGTAGTGGTTTGGAATCCACATTAAGCTGTAGGCCCCGGTCAAATTAGCCTAATGTGTGCAAAAAAATGACTGTAGAGTGACAAACCAAACCAAATCTCTAAAGATGTATAAAGTTTTTGCGATAGTTGTTGTTGCTGTTTTTGTTTGGGGGGAAAGGGGAGTCAGATTGTCTTTAACATGAGATGCAAATTTAGATATAAGACATGTAAACTAACTAACTAATTCCCCGGCACTACAGTCCATGTTGGACCATGGTCTCCCTAACAATATGAGTCCTAAGTCGTCCATCTTGAAGTTTAGTTTTCTAATTTGTGATATTTAGGTTCTTCAGATCCTTTTCCACTTCATCAATCCATCTTGTTTTCTTACCTTCCCTTTTATTCTTTGGCACTGACACTTCCCCTTGAAAATCTTATTTGTGCTTCTGCTATCGTCCATTCTCTCTCTGTGTCCTAGCCATTGAATTCTTTTTGACTTTATATAATTTATGATATCCTTTTTCCAAATCAATTTTGTAATTTCAGGACATTCTTTCATGATAAGACATTACGTACCTTTATTAGGTATACATTTTTTACCCGATTTTCCCTGTCAAATTTAATTCTTGAAGTTTTTTTTAATTTTTTTTATTTTGTTATTCATTTTACTACTAGAAATATTAAATCATGCTGTTCATGTCTTTTTTAATCAAAGACTTTATTGCCTTATTATTATAGATTTTATTATTATAGACTTTAAAAAGATTATTGTTTAAACGTAAATTTATTTTTGGACATGTAACAAAAATGCAAGGTTCGGTAGTATTCTTATAGATAAAAAAATCATTAGTTTATATTTTCAGATGAAAATTCAATGATGGCATATAAATCATTTTGAGTAAATAATATGGAATAAATTTTCGATGAATACAAACATTAATTAGCATTAACTTCGGAGATATTTATAATTATTCTCAGAATTGTGTTGAATAATCAGTTAAAAATTTAAAATATTTAAAAAGTAGATTCTTTTACAACGATATATTCTTGCACCATAGGATTTTTCTTTATTATCATCAAATCGCTAGTCAAAATTAAGTAATATTTAATTGATGTAGGTCTTTCCGATATTACATAAGAAGACATGTTCCAGATATGAATAATAATTTTGCAATCACATACCATTAAACTTGCATATTGACTAGAAAAAAAAAATTCAATCAATTATCATTCTGGCATTTATTATTATAACAAAAAAATCAAATACGTCTAAAATAATTTGACCCTAATCTTATCGTTCCTTTTAATTAAAAAAAAATTACTCAAAATATGTATTTATTTATTAATTTTAATTTTCTGAAACCTTCTTTATTGAGGAAGATATTTATTTTTCCGCATCAAGACTATAAAGAATGCGGGCCAAATATGATGAGTCACACCTTTTCGTCATGATATTTTTGACTGGAAATCGTATGTGACGCCAATTCACGGCATGGTGCCATCATACCTTTCTCCCTAATGAGCTCCATCTTGCCTTGTATGGCACTTTTAATGATCGACCGTGGTGACATTTACATGTCGAATGCCTTTACGGCCCTCATTTGATTCTCGCTGGTGATTGGTGCTCCAAGGTAGAGGAATCTGTCGTTGTTGACTAGTGAATCATCATTCTGAATTCGAACTTTCAATTGTGAAGATTCTGAATTGTGCTGATGAAAAATGTGCCGCCTTTCGGCTTTTCTGTTGGCATCCGAAAATAGAGAATCCAGAAATGGATCCATTTTTTCATCTGATCAGGTCTGATAATTATTTTTTTAATTTCCTTTATTACTAATTGGAGTGAAAATTTATTATATTCAAATTTGATATTGTTCCGGAATTGCTTATTGGTTAATATATCCTTTCTAATTTAATGAAAAACTCACCTTCATTTTGTTTACGAACAAATCTATTAAAATTTAATTCGTTCAGAAATACGGTGCTGAGGCTACATCATATAATAGCAATATTTGAAATGCAATGTATTTACTCTTTTATTTTATTTCAATTATAATGATATTGCACTGAAATTACTTTTACGTAAATATACATTAATACTGCGTTATAATTACGTTGTTTAACGTTAAATTGCTTTCTAATTTAATTAAAAACTCACGTTTATTTTGCTAACAAACAAATGTACTAAAATGTAGTTCATTCATATACACAGAGGTATATATAATGTACTGAGGTTACATCACATCATAACGATACTTGAAATGCAATGTATCTCATCTTATTTTATTTCAATTATAATGATATTGTTCTGAAATTGCTTTTACGTTAATATATCCTTTATAATTTAATTAAAAACTCGCCTTTATTTTGTTAACTAACAAATCTATTAAAATTTAGTTCATTAATCTACATTGTAATTATATGTTCTTGTTTTATTTCAATTTAAATGATAATGTGCTAGAATTGCTTTTATGTTTTAATTACAAACTCATCTTTATATTGTTAACGATCAAATCTATTAAAATTAGTTCATTCAGAAATGCAGAACTGAATCTACATCACATCATAATTATATTTGAAATGCAATGTATCTCTCCTTATTTTATTTCAATTATAATGATATTGTTTGGAAATTGCATTTAGTTAATATATCCTTTCTAATTGAATTAAAAACTCACCTTTTATTTTGTTAACAAACAAATCAATTAAAATTTATTTAATTAAAAAATACGGTAATGAGGCTACTTAACATCATACTTGAAATGCAATGTATCTTTTCTTATTTTATTTCAACTATATGTATTATTCTGAGATTATTTATAAGTTAATATCCCCTTTTATATTTTTTTAAAACTTTTATTTTGGTTAGTGATAGATTTATTCAAATTTAAATTATTACAGTTTTAAATATTACGAATATTTCTTCAATTACGTAATCCAAGTGATTCATCTTATATCATAAAACAGGACATCTTAAGAAAGATATAAATTAATTGCTTATTTAAATAATTATATATTTTATTTAAATTATTCAAATTTCATTAGTTACAGAATTTATGTTTCTGCGATTTCGTCACTAATCGATCAAATTAAGAATAATGTACTCTGGGATTTTTATAAATTCGACAAACTAAAGTAGAAATTCCAAATAAAAAATTAAATTGCGTTTGAGTTAATAACCAAAATTCTAAAAAATATTAAATATTACATTTCTTGACATTTATACTTTGTTATAGTGGTCTAAAATATTTTATTATTTCACTAGAATCCACTCTTAAAATTTAAAATCAATAATGCCCATAATTCCCAATCGATTTTTACCTTTTTAATGTTACGAAGCAAAATTTAATGTTTGAAATTTAATTAATTAAATAAACTAAAATTGGATTCTTTATCATTATCATTATCATATATTTCTGATTAATATCGTGATCATCATCTTATATTTTTTTCGCAAATGAATTACTGAGAAAACTGGATTAAATTATTGTTTAATATAAAACTGAAGTTGTATTTCAAAAATAATTTTGAGGTTGATTATCTTTAAATGTGTTTAAATGTAATTTTTCTTTTAATTTTACAGCTTTTTTTTTATGGTACGAGAGTTTTAATCATTTCCACCTCAATTTTAAAATGTAATTTTTTTCTTAATTGTGCAGTTTTTGCTTTATGGTACGAGAGTTTGAATCATTTCCACATTAATTTTAAACTTAAAATTTTTTTAAAATTCTTACAGCTTTTTCGCTTTATAGTACGAGAGTTTAAATCATTTCCACATCAATTTTAAAATGCAATTTTTTTCTTAATTGTACAGCTTTTTTTTGCGTTATGGTACGAGAGTTTTAATCATTTCCACGTTAATTTTAAACTGAAATTTTTTTTTAATTCTTACAGCTTTTTCGTTTTATAGTACGAGAGTTTAAATCATTTCCATATCAATTTTAATTTTGTAATGCACATATTACGTATTCCTTTGATAAGTAATTGACAAATTTTGATATAATATTCAAAATAAGAAATGATTTATCCAAAATTCATTTTGAATCTATCAATCAAAGGGCATTTTTTTATTTTTTATTTCTTTTTAATACAAATATTTATTATCGTTAATTTGTCTTCAACAATATATAATACAAATAAATATATCAAGTTAAAATAAACATAGACCACTAGCTATTTCAAAACAACGTAAGATGGGATTTAAGAAATAAGGCATATCACTTATGGATATATCTCTTATATCATGTGCGAAGTATTTAAATTAATCATCTAATTGCACAGAATAGCTATTTATAGCTTTATAAAAATGCAATGCATAGAATTTCAGTTCATTGGCTTTTTTTGCACAATTTATTATTTCTAAAGGTATAATTCGCGGCATTTTCCAAAATTCATTTTGAATCTATCAACCATTTATCGGCCCTTTTTTTTTTTTTTTATTCCTTTTTAATAGAAATATTTATTATCGTAAACTTTCTTCAAGAAGTTATAATATAAATAAATATATCAAGTTTAAAAAAAAGCTTGAATTACTAGCTATTTCAAAACTAAAATGTGAAATGGACATCAATAAGCATCAATTTATATCACTTATGGAAATATCTCTTATATCATGTACGAAAACTATTTAAATAAGTCATCTAATCACACAGAATAGCCATTTACAACATTCTGAAAAAAAGCCCAAATAACTTTTTGCTTGGAATTTCAGTTCAGTGGCTTTTTTTACGCAGTTTTTTCATTTTGAATCTGTCAATCAAAGGGCAATTTTTGATTTTTGATTTCTTTTTCAATAGAAATATTTATTATAGTTAATTTTCTTCAACAAGTTATAATATAAATAAATATATCAAGTTAAAATAAGCATGGATTACTAGCCATTTCAAAACTAAAACGTGAAATGAGCATCAATAAGCATCATGGTATATCACTTATGGATATATCTCTTATATCATGTACGAAAACTAATCATCTAATTGCACAGAATAGCTATGTAAAAAAAGCCCTAATAACTCTTTGCTTTGAATTTCAGTTCAATGGCTTTTTTGAGCAATTTTTGAAGGTATAATTCGCGGTTCTTCAAAAGCATTTTATTCCGAAATAAGACTCGGATATGCAGTCGACGTCCGATTTACAAGGAGAACATTGGGGAGGTCAGTGGTTTAAATTACAAGGGTGTTTATGCCGAAGAGGCTCACTTAAAACTCCAGCCTGCATGAATAAAGATCTTCGCTAAAAAGTCACTCCGACATCAATAGAACACGAGTCGCCAAACGTTGAAAAATGTAATTAAAGTAATTATTCATCGCTTATCAAGATTCTACATCAGGCCTTGGACCAGATATCATCGACCAGAAACACCCTAACTTAACAACTCATTTCTTGTGTCAGAACGTTGACCTTTCGGACATTGTAAACGAGCATTTGATAGATGAAAAGGCGGCCGAGCTATACAATAGGACGGTGATGCCGCTTCATTAATTATGTACAAAAAAAAATAGCTGCATACGAACCTTTCTCCTTTTAGAAATCGGTATTTCAGGGAAAAAGATAACAGCGATCAGTAATTTGGCGAGATTAAGGCCCTCCTGCTTACAAAATGTGTGGACTTTCACTTATCTACACTACACTCTTTGGAGTGGGAAAGTTGGCTCCTACGTCACCTATTCATCTTTTTTCTGATAAGGTGTAGATAATTTTTTGATAAACAAAGGCGAATGGTGTTGCTCCAATTTAGAAATAGATTTTTAATTTTCTTATAAGCGCTATAACGTGAACAATGGAAATTTAATTTAATCCAAATTATATAGCGGTACGATTATTTATGGCTGAAACACAAATATATGTTATCTAGGGCATCGTTATTTACCAAATTTTATTTCACCAATATCAGTTATTTTAACTAATTGTGGATAAAATATGCTTGATCCTTTGAAACGTTTTTTTAATATGTAAACTAAAAAATATGACATCGAAATTAATTTATTTTTCGATGCAGTAAATATAAATGTATTTCAAAAAACAAGTTAAAGTCATCATTTTAGTTTCATATTCATAATTCTATATCAATCATAATCATTTCACTGATTGTAGAATATTCATAAGAAATTGCAATATTTTCAATTATATTTTATGAATAACTCATTTATATTCTATAAGATTATCTGTTTGCATGTATTTAATAAAAATTAATTTAAATAAGTAACCCATATGAGTTTTTAAGAACAAAAATCATGCATTGTGGCTTTGAGCGCGATTTTGACATGAAAATGCGCATTTTTTATTTTAGCTCTTACTGTCTCTTATTTGTCTGTCTGTTACTGTCAGTTATGATTGAAACACAAATATATATTATCTACGGCATCATTATTTACCAAATTTTATTTCATCAATATCAGCCATTTTAACTAATTGTGGTCAAAATATATTAGATTATTTGAAACATTTTTTTTTTTTTTTTGTAAATAAATAAGTAAATTAAAAAATATGGCAACGAAATTAATTTATTTTTTGATGATGCAGTAAATATAAATATATTTCAAAACTAAGGTGAATTCAACATATTAATTGAATATTAGTTTCATATTTGTTGTTGTTTCTTATTCCCACTTGATAGGCATCTAGACCAAGCCTACGAACTCATGTGGTCTCGTGGTTAAAGGAAAAGGGGGCAGCTTCTGATGTGATGGAGCAGTCGTAGGTAGAAGTCTGACTTGATTGGTTTGGTTTGTCGCTCTACGGTCATTTTGTGCAAACTTTGACCGGAATCTACAGTTTAATGTGGATTCCGAACCACTCACAAGCATCCATACCACTGCCAGAATTCCAATCTGAAGTCTGTGGTACCAAACTCCAGATCGCTAGCCAATTGGTCATCAAGCCGCAGAAGTCTGACTTGGCTCCGTGATGCTTTATAGTCATATGAGCCCGGGACCTACGGATTAAAGGGGATTCCGAACCACTGCAAACATCATAGCAGCGCCGGGGCTCGAACCCGAAACCTGTGGCACCGAACGCTAGACCCTCGGCCATTCAGGCCCTGTTTCATATTTATAATTAATTAAAAATTTAAGAAATCATAATTTTTCTGTTATATTTTAACTCATTTATATTTAAATCATATGAGTTTTAAATCATATGAGTTTTACGAGAACAAAATCATGCATTGTGACTTTGAACACGAATTTGGCATAAAGATGCGCATTTTTGATATTAGCTTAACTGGTATATAACTAACTTATTACTAACTTACTGATATTAACTTATTTCCACCTACGGGTGCTCCATCACAAACAGAAGCTGCTCCCTCCTTCCTTGAGACCACATGTTTGGACTTGGACTAGATGTTGCTGTCTACCAAATGGGATAATAAACATTGAAAATCTCGAAATTTTCTAATTTTTCGAAATTTAAGACCAATCTGTACAGTAATTGATTGATCTTGTGTTAGTAATCGAAAATGGTTTTGAACAGGGTTCAAAATATATATCTGTTTTACAAGATATTTATACATAACTTTATATATTCAGATTGAAATGTAAATTAGTTTGATGTAGACCGCACTCTTTTACTCAAATGGTTGTTGTTACATTAATGTTTAAAGTGTTTAATAAGTGTATTTGTAAGTGTATGTATTATACATGTGTTGGACATAATCACAGTATGAATTCAGATGAAATTATTCTGTCAAACTTACGGCATAGAAAAACTTTTACTGAGAGATAATTGTCTTGAATGATTAGATTAATGGCTAAACTCATTTCACTTAATTATTGAGTAAAAGACTTATCTGTAACCCAGCACGATCGAATTTGAACTATTGAGACATCTTTTGTTTTTTATAAATAATCTAATACTAATGCTACCGGTTCTTCTTGAGTCATCATTCATAATGTTAAAGAACAATTAACCCAACAAGATCGTGAACCAAAGTGTTTTAAACAGGGTAGGCATGATTCTCATCTGAGTCACATTTATCTTTTCAGGTTCTGTCCTGGTTGTGCAGGAAGGGAAATGAATCTCTGCAAAGGCATCAGGCCATTGCTGACTCTTTGGGGGCCATCAAGCAGCAAGAAGAAGAATTTGAGAAGTTCTATTTCTTAGCAATGGTAAGTCAACTTTCTTATCATTACTGCTGTCATTAAATTGACGTGGAGTACGCGATTTATAAGGATTACACGATCCATTGGCATTACGACATTGTTGTATTTTTTCACCTAATGCAAGAGTCTCTTCGATTTATAAGGAATACATGATCCATTGGCATGAAATTACTTCTCCAAATTGCGACATTGTTGTATTTTTTTTACTTAATGCAAGAGTCTCTTCGATTTATAAGGATAACATGATCCATTGGCATGAAATTACTTCGCCAAATTACGATATTGCTGTATTTTTTCACCTAATTCAAGAATATCTTCGATTTATAAGGATTACACGATCCATTGGCATAAAATTACTTCGCCAAATTACGACATTGTTGTATTTTTTCACCTAATTCAAGAATATCTTCGATTTATAAGGATTACACGATCCATTGGCATAAAATTGCTTCGCCAAATTATGACGTTGTATTTTTTCACTTAATGCAAGAATCTCTTCGATTTATAAGGATTACACGATCCATTGGCATAAAATTACTTCGCCAAATTACGACATTGTTGTATTTTTTCACCTAATTCAAGAATATCTTCGATTTATAAGGATTACATGATCCATTGGCATAAAATTACTTCGCCAAATTACGACATTGTTGTACTTTTTCACTTAATGCAAGAATCTCTTCGAGGTTTAGTAAAATCACTACGTAATACTTATAAGAATGTGAGCTTGGATTTTTTTTTTTTTTTTTTAATATCATTTATGATATATTTGTTGATAGACAATTCATTAATTCTTAGTTTATGTTTTGTAAAGCGCGTTTTTCATTCAATTCTTAATTAAATGAGTTCTTACATTTATAATTAAATGAGTAATGTTTACTAATCTAATCTGAGCAAGTCAACTGACCACATGTCCATCTCCGATATGTCAAGGTAAATACAGTAGGAACAATGAAAATTGCTCACATTATGTTTACACAATATTGCCACATTTATAATAAAATTAACTTACAATCATAAACAAATAAAAGAAAAGAAAAATATTTAAAACTTAAGTTAGAAATTAGATTAAAATTTTGCACTGACGTTTCAAATCATAATTGGCAACGTAAGAGTCTGTCTCCTGGATTGCAATATTTTCATGATTAATAAGAGTGCCAAAAAATTTAATAGAGATTTATTTAAGAAATTTTTTTTAAAAAGGAATGTTAATAGCTTTATAGATATCAGAAGTGCACATGAACTATTTAGCAGAGGTAATTTGACGGATAATGATGTTTTGTAAAGTTTCAGGCGATTTTAAGTTAGATTTAGCTGCATAGGACCAGACTGGGCAAGCGAACGTAAGAATTGGACGAAACATAGCAGTATAAAGAAGAATTTTGTTATCCCTGGTCATGTTTATAAATCTCTAAGATCGGAAGAATATGATCCATCGGAAATTAATTAATTGCATTATGCCGTTAAAAAAATGCAAAGCAATCTTTTAAGGCATGTAATTTATATTGATAATTTTATCTTGGGAAGAACATTGTCAGAATCATTGGGTAATTCAATAAATAAATCACATTGTCTATATTTTAATCATGTCGATTTATGATACAAAAATAAATGTGCTGTAAAAATATAATTGGAAAAGGGAATGATATTATGAGTTATTTATTTATCATAAATTTTGGTAATTCTTTGACCATTCATTTTCACTTGTATTTTGTTGTCTTAAGTAATGACAGGAGCAAATTTTTTGGGATGTACAATGATTTAACCCTAGGAATTTCAAATATAACTTTAAAAATATATATTTATAATAATATTTTCTGAGTATTTAAGAATAAAGTTTCAAACCAAAATTATTATTATGTATAGCTATGAACTGTTAATTGCTTCAATTATATTTTAAAAATAGGGGCCTAATGGCCGAGTGGCTAGCGCTCTGGCGTTCGGTACCACAGGCTTCGGGTTTGAGTCCTGGAGTGCCATGAATGTTTGTAGTGGTTCGAAATCCACTTTAAACCGTAGGTCCCCGTTTAATATGATCGTAGAGAGTTGCGGGAATCGTGTTACTCGCATCCGTAGCATATCTTCAAGCTTCACGTGCTGCCTGGGTAGTGCTAAATGAGTAGCAGCGGTGCAGCCCTTGCTTATGGTATAAGTTTAACTCTCTCTGTATTGCCAGCTGCATTAGAACAACAACATAATTACTTAGTACAATGAAGCTTTTCAAAATCTTGCGTATCTTCATAAATAAGGGGTTGTCAACATCACAAAAGATGTTGTTTAGAGTTAAAAGAATATCATCAATATATATTGACAGTTCACCAAATCTAGTCAATCTAGGCAGTCCATTATACAGGCAAGTCAACTGACCACACGTCAGCATGACAAACGAACCTGACCACTTACCGATTTGACTGAAGTGCGATGCTAATCGTTGAAGTTGGGGGATTGGGTACTCCCCTTGAGATCCTAACAATAGGGAGGTTTCTTAACCCCCTTGCCATTTTTCTCCCAAGATGCATTTATTTTTTTATTTTTCTCTTATTTCCCACAATCTCAGTTTTTCTTTTACGGATAGTTTTTAGTTTTGTGGAGGGGGGTATGAACCTTAAATCGTCTCACTTATCGGTTTGTGCCACCGAAAAAGAACTATCTCGTAAATCGTGACAGCTTGAGCCATTTCAGAGTAGAAACATGGCGCCAATGGACTCCAAAAGAGGTTTCGAGCCAAAGAAGTAACGCTTAACGATCGTGCTTTTCGATTCAAAAGCCGCCGTTGGCGATAAAAGATCTAGTTACAAAGCAAATGTAAGAGAAAAGACATTAGTTAGTGATATCTTGAGATTTATTCACTGCCTACCATTAGTTCACACTCTCCCTATATGTATTTATATATCTTGTTCAAATTTTCAATCGTTAATAAAATATTTTTTATTCATCCACTCAAGTTCAAATACATTTTTTTAAACATGTAGTTTATGACACTTGATGTTAATACAGTTTTTTTAAATATTAATTCAGTAATTAAATTTAATTAATTAATTTTAGTTTTATATGGGAGAAAAATAATTAAATAAATTAAGGATAAATACCGTCAGTGGCGAAGCGTGTAGATCGCTGGAAAAAAAATTTCTTTTTTCATTCTGGGTTCTAGTCTGACTCAAGCAGAGAACAAAATGGAAAATAAAACATGGGAATAAATTTGTGAAAGAGATGGAAAGTGTGCATGTGTGTGAGAGAGAATTTTTTAAAAAAATCTATGAAAATTATTTATAAAGGATTTTCTGCAATATAGTGAAAAAAAAAAGTAGGAATTGACTTTACTAAAAAACAAGTAATATAAAAAAAAATTTTAACGTTATAAGTAATAATTTGAATTATTTTGTATGAAAAGTGTTACATATAACAATCGATAACAAGAACTAATAATCTTTTAGTCTTAGAGCAATAATAAAAATCCCAGAATTGACAATACTTTCAAGCATAAATTCTAGGTGTTTTTTAATTCCTATTTATATTTAATAGAACTCTTAGTTTAGAATACAAATTTATAAAGTATCTTTATAATTGTTATGAATTACAAACTTACGCATTGTTATTATTTCAAGTAAGCGTGATATTAAAATTCAATCCTTGAACGATCAAAACGGATGTAATTTAAATAAATTTTTATTGTATATTTAAATAATAGAGTACATTTTGGATTTTAAATAATAACACACTACACATTCAAATTAACAGTCTGATGACAGAGTGGATGGCGCTCTGTTCTCGCCGCAGGTTTCGAGTTAGAATCTCGACAGTGCAATGGATATTTGTAGCGGTTTGGAATCTGCTTAAAGCCGTATGTTAAGTTCCGGGTTTCATATGACTGTAAAAGCTTCACAGAGCCCAGTCAGACTTCTCTTCCACATCATTCTCTAACTGTATACGGGCAACTGAGCTCATCACACAGTGATGTGATGTGGTGTAGTAGTAGTAGTGATGGTTCGGAATCCACGTTAAACTGTGGGTCCCTGTCTAATTAGTCCAAAGTATGCACAAAATGACTGTAGAGCTGCAAAAAAACCAATCCTCTCGGGTTAGAGTCTCGAGGCCTACTGACCATTTCTCCTGAACGCCACAGGGGACGCTCTTTCAGTGCGTAAGAGGAAATACGGTTACATAATGTAATAGTAGTAGTAGTATTTACATGTAAAGGCTTTTCGTTTCTGAAAGCAGTGATTGCATCATATGCCACCAGCAGATTCGAATCCTAGCTACAGGTCACATGTCAGGCTTATTTGGGTGTTTGCAAACATTTTTATCGTCGTATATTTCTGGTTGTAAGATTGTATACGAATTTCTTATTCAATTCACACTCCTCGAATATCATGAAAAAAAGAAAAGACAAAACAGGAGACAATAACAATAACAGTAATAAGAAGAAAGAGTAATAGGAGGAGAGAAATAGAAAATACGGAAGATCGAGATACGAGTTTAAGAGAACATTTCCAAACCGTAAATAACTCCTCATTTTTTTCTGAGTGACGTACCCTCAGCATTTATTGAGCTTGCTTTCGCGATAAACATTTCGCTGCGAATCTTGAGTTATGGCCGCCAACAAAATGTCCTTTTTTTCATCTCTTATACCTCTACCCCCCGAGCCCACCTGCGAAGAGCACAACCCCCAGTTTGAAAGGTTATTCCTATTACTGACCCGCAAGCAGCATTAAGGGGGGGGGCAGGAGAAATCTCGCGGGGTATTTGTGAACTTCAAAATGGTATTGCCTGTCACGTAAATGTTTTCCTTCTCTACATTCTGGGAAATTATATATATATATATATAGTTTTTATATATATATATACCTCGACTCCTTCCGCGAAATTCTGTTGTCCAGGTGTATGGTAGTTCCGGAACTTTGGATTATAAATATTCATGGCAACAAAACACCTCAGCGGTTTTTTGGATTTTTATTATATTTTTATGGTCGATCGTAAAGATCAAAGCAAATGTCCGGCCTTCAGCGAAGTATAGAAAGTGAAAAATGCCATTTATAAATTTTTTATTGTACTTCTTTTTTTTTTTTTTTTTAGGGTCACAAGTGTTACTTGAGAGGTGACAAATGATGTATAATTTTTTATTATTTATCAGAATTATTTTTTGGATTTAATAGAATCTGATGGATAGAATTTAATTTTAAAAAATGTATGGTGTTTGTATGATATTTAGAAAAATATTTTCTACAATTCGTTTAAGATATAAATGTAATTAAATTCTAAGTACAGTTTATTCATATCGCTTATTTCACATTGCTTATTTAACGTAATTTATGAAAGTATTAATATACTTATCAACTTTAGCCACTAAAATTGTTATAAGCGTTTGTATAATTTTTATTATTGATCAGAATTATCTTTTGATTTAATAGTAATATGATGGATAAAATTTAAATTATTTTATTTAAAAAAATGTATGGTGTTTGTATGATATTTAATATTAAAAAATTTTTGCTACGATTCGTTTGATCCTATGAGCATAAATGTATTTAAAATGTATGTACAGTTTATTGAGGTTGCTTATTTCCTGTGTTTGTCAAAGTAATTTATGAAAATATTAGTGTATTTATCAACTTTTGCCACTAAATGTGTTATAAAAGTTTGTTAACTGATCAAAGATTGCAGATTCTTGTACAGTTAGGAACTCGAATTAGATAATCAAATGAATATATCTTTAATATATATTTTTTTATTCCATAAGAATTAAATATTTTTATATTTAATGCTGTGATACAAATAAAGTACGTGAAATTGTGTGTGTGTTTGTTGATACCTAAAGAAATTTATTCATTTAATAGTTAAGATAAATTTGAAAAAAAACCAAAAAAAACCCACATTGTTAATTAAGAATAATAAATTTATATGCATTTTTATATATTTATTAGCTGCTAAATTATAAAAGGTGAAGAATTACAAAAACTGAATTGCCTGTTTATTAATTAATTTTGAAAAATGGTTACTGCTGAAATTTGGTAGGTAACTCCTTATGTGTGTGTGGGAGGGGATGAGAAAGTTTTATGCAATCTGATTCAAAATTACTTCCACTGTATCAGTTACGAAAATATATCATCTAAAATGCATAATTTAATTTCTACTTCCAATTATATTTATTTTATATTATTTCTAAAATTAAATGTATATAATCTCCTCTACTCATTATCTAAAATTAAAAAAAAAAAAAAAAAAATGGACGTAAACCAGAAAGTTATATTTGTAAAATAATCAAAATTTTCTTTGAAGACATGAAAATATATTTTTTTTTTTACATTTGAAGCTAAACAATGTTTAATTTCCGTAATCAAACTACATCATAATTTATGAATTTGCTCGAAGTTATTACACATAATTGAAATTGATTATTTTTTTTTTTTTTATCAAATCATAAAATTTCTGAATTTTATATTATTCTTAAGAATCGATTAAATTGATTATTTACTGTAATAAAATTCGATTTTAAATAATTAGTTAATTATTTTTTTTTAATAATTTATTTTGTTTTATTGCAGTAGTATGTCAGTTCAGACTGTAAAACTGGTGCTGCCATCTATCGAACATTCTGTACATTAAAATGGGTTGCATTTTTTCACACTCTTAACCTTCACATTAGCTTTTATATTTCATTAGGTACAATACATTTATTTAAAATAAATATTTCATATTTATGAAAATAAAGCCTTAATTTAAAATAATAAGTTGTTTATTAAATGAGAAACTGGAAAAAATGTGTTAATTTCATTAATAATTTATTTTATAAATGCATAATAACTTAGTAAAATGAGATAATGAATAAAAATTTTCATTTATAATTATTAATATAATGTTTAAAGAATTCTTTTTTTTTTATTTAAAAGTGCAGATTTAATTAGCAATTTTTTTTTTTCATTAACATAGTTAAACTAACTGTTATAATTATTGTTTAATGTTTGTGAATTGAACTGAATACACCAGATAAAATAAATCATAATTCTAAGAAAAAAATTATTGTAATTGAAAAAAAAAAGATTATATAATAAAAATGTGAAAACTGTATAATTTCATGAAACAAACAAACGCTTATATAATAATTCGCAGAAGTAGTAATTATTTATTTATTAAGTAAGTAAGAATCAACGAAGTAACAAGAGCACCATAACAATTATCTTGATTCAAATTAGGAAAAAAAAAATGATAAATTTGTGTAAATAATAATTTTTAAAATCTGCTATTCCATGCTCTTATCACTACAATTTTCTCCAAAAAAAAGGGTTTCTTAATTTTATTTAATTTTTATAAAAAAAAAAAAAATGTTTTTTAAAATTCTAGTTGAAAACAGGTATGCAACGACCCTAACTAAAACGGAACTGTAGTTACCTATGAAACCGGATGCAAGTGAATTTTCAATAGTGGTTGTCTATGCATATGTAATAACTCATATTTTCGTTCATAAAAAATATATATATTCTTAAATGACGAAGTCTTTTCCCAAATTTAATGTGCTTGTTATGGTCATTTACTTTTACTGAGTAGTACATTAAAGCGAAAACGGATTTAATCCACATCCGTCTTCTTGATTCTTTTGATTCGATGATTTCTGAGAGATTTTGATTGCTTCAAATTTTTTTATTTATTTATTTATTTTTTTTGGCAAAGTATCGTTCAAAAAGATTGTAAATAGTAATTAATGATTTAAAAACCTAATTCGAAACACTTTCAGAAAGTACTTAAATAAAAAAAATTCGAATTAAAAAAGAAATTAATAAATTTTATTAATATTTTTTTAATAAAGCGGAGCTTCTAAATGCAAGTGAATTTCTAGTTTTATTGTGCTAGCATACGCTCCTATTACTCATATTTAATTTACAAAAAAAAAAAAAAAAAAATTATTACTATCACTTAGATTTGTTACGCTCTAAAATATTATTTAATTTTACTTCGCGAAACAAACATCAATTTTAAAACAATTATCTAATTTTTTTTTTTAAAAAAAAAAAAAAAAAGGTATTTTAAAAAAATAATAATTATAATTAAATTATTACATTATTAATTAATAATTATTATTTATTTTAATAATTAAATTATTATTAATAATTAAATTATTAAAATAATAGTTAAATTAAATTGATAGTTTAACAAACTATTAATTACAATTAAATTATTAAATCATTAATATTTTAATATATACTAGTATTTATTATATTACATTATTAATCAATAATTATTATTTGTTTTACTGATTAAATTATTATCAATAATTTAATGATTAAAATAATAATAAAACTGTTAAATTAATAATTATTATTTGTTTTGATAGTTAATAATTTATTATATTATTATTTAGTTTAATATTAAAATTGTTATTACTAATAAAATTATTACATTAAAAAAAAAAGACATTTTGCAGAAACTGACTACCTACCATCTGCTCAAATCAAAAAAGATTTGCAGGTGCATTTCAAGTGAAAAAAGAGCGAAACAACTAAAATAAATTATTTTTAACCTCTAACTGATTCTTCAATTGATGTGTTGCTAGCTTTTACGTTTAACTAAAGTTTCTATTACTGGTCATGTATATTAACGTTATAAATAATAATTTCATAATAATTTCACGTCTAGTTAGCTGAGTACCAGCTGTTAACCCAGAATCAGAATTCTGCATGGGCAGTTGTCTGCGTGCAAAGAAGCCATTTTCAGTTTCGCATCGATAGTAATGATAAAAAATCCGTGTCATTTATATGTCTGCGTAGAAATTTTTATTAAAAAAAAAATTACTACAACTGTAACCTTGAAACGAACGTGAACTTTCATAATAAGTTAAAATTTCCATTGTAATTTTTGAGTTATAAATCATTGTAAAGTATTGCCATTTTTTTTATCGCAAACTGTTTTATTCTTTACATATATTATCTCTCCGCATTTTACATATATTATCTCTCTGCTTTTCATTTAACAGAACAAAAAAATCATTTTTGATAGTTTAATTCTATTTGGGAAATGGATACAGTTAATCTAGGCTAGTTTTTTCAAGAC
The DNA here is from genome assembly GCA_021605075.1 of Caerostris darwini. NCBI lineage: Eukaryota > Metazoa > Arthropoda > Arachnida > Araneae > Araneidae > Caerostris > Caerostris darwini. Next base: position 51,148 of record BPLQ01010883.1, read on the forward strand.
CAATAAAGTATTTTCATTAAATATTAAATAAACAATAGTATAAATGATAAAATGTCAATTCTTCCTTATGCTTTTAAAATAATTTCTTTTTAAGTGTCAGGCAGTTTTATAATAATCTTTCTTCATAATTATAACTAAAGATTATGCTTTTATCAAAAATTACTTACTCGTAGGTCACCACTTTTATTTATAGAAATAAGATGACAGCCTAAATTTGAAACTGAATATGAGGAAATTAATAAGAACTTGTTTCATTATTGTTTATTATTATTATTATTTCCATGTTTTCAAAATATAAAACCTACATGCGTACACTTGATGCATATAAATGGACAAAAAAAATATAGCTAGAGGGTGAAAGTTATAAAAAATAAGTATTTTTTTGAGTAGGTGGATGCGTGTAATGAAATCATGAAATGAAAATATAACATTTTTTTTTTTTTTTTTTTTTTTTTTTTTTTTTTAATTTTAGAGGATAATTTTAAAAAATGAGTATAAGGAGGTTTTTATACGTATAATTTAGTATAAGGAAGTTTTTATTTTAGTTGTACAGAATTTTATCAAATTTAATACATTAGAAGTATTACTTACTTATAATTTTTGGATTATTTATAAAATTTGCCTTATTATAATATCGTTACAAAATAAAATATAATAAAAAAATTAAAATTAAATATAATATAATATCGTTATATCAAAATAAATATAATAAGTTTCGAAAATGCATTGTTTTGTAAAAATTATAATAACATGAATTGTCTGTATGAATTACAGCTTGTATTTTTACAAAAATACTTTTTAACAAAAATACAAAAATACTTTTTATACTACACCTACTTTTTCTCAAAAATCTAAGTATAGTATATTACTTTGCAAATATTAACAGTCATTTCTTTTCCATTTAAATTTGTAGAGGAAAAACATAATTAATAAAAATTTCTCACTTCAAGCATAAGGTTGGAAATTTTAGCTGTTAATATTTTTATTAACAGCTGTAAATTAATTTTTTTTTCAATAAATAGAGAATAATACTTTGTAAAGAGTTTTTAATTCAATTATTTGTTGAAAATGAATTTCTCGATAAAGATTTATTAAAGAAAAGGTGTCTATTTTTATATCATTTAAGGCATTAAGTCCGTGATAGAAACAAATGATGTATTATACAATCTAAACAAACAAAACAAATGAGCAGGGAATTACGAACTGTCTTCTGCAACAAGATTGCCGGATTGTTTTCGGCGTAATTACTGCAATGGTTAATGGCGCCAGAATCGCCCGCATTGTGATTTCCCTGCCAAGGAACTGGTCTTGGCGGCAGGTCACTCTCAAAGGTCGCCTGAATACTTCAGAAGTACGGGGGAAAGGCGCTGAATACATGCACACCTGTGTGAGAAACATCACGTAGTATCGGCTAGCATCGAAAATTCTCACCTCTTGCGATCATCGGGCCTTTTTTTAGGCGTGAAAAAGTGAAAACGCCTAAGTGTGTGCCCAAATGATCTCACTATTAGGAGCATTGTGCATTCGAAATGTATTGTGTTGGCCCAAAGATGATTTTTTTCCTTCCCCCCTTCAAATTGCTGTTGTTTCTTTGAAGACATCAACTTGACTCCCGGCGTCGACCTTGTAATGTAGCCTCTAAAAGCATGCGTTGTTTATTAATTGCGTTCGCCAAAAAAAAATTTTTATATCCTGATGGTTTGATTTTTGTAGAGTTTCTGGATTCTGTATTACATAGTTTTGAGAACTAATTAATTAGTTATTCTTTATATGCCGAGTGATTTGTTTTGATAAATATTATAAATTAAATTGCATAAGATTAATGTCAATAATAGCATACTGCCATCTTACGAAAAAAAAAAGTATATGTCGTCCTCACTATCATTTCCTGTTAGAACCGTGATAAAATTAATAATTTATTGTTTACATTTGTAAAGATCTGTTGTTGAAGATTACCTATAATTGTTCTACTTCCAATGTGCCATCGTATCAGAACCAAACGTTAAACAACCAACGTGCACCAAACGAACGTTAATGAACGAAAGTGAGAACCAAATGTTAAACGTAACTTACTACGATTTTTTTATTTGTGATTTATTAAGTATTAAAAATACTTAATAAATTACAAATAAAAAAAATTAATCTGATATATTATTTTTCAAATCATGTTAACTTTTCATTAATTTTGCCCATCCTATATAGCACCCATGGCGTGTCACAGATCTTGAAAGACGAAAATCATCTATCAAGATGTAACAATTTTGTTAGCTTATTTATTTTTTTTAACATTTGCATTAGCTTTTTTTTAAGACCTATAGCAACCTAATGCTGCAGATGTTTCTTTTCTGTATCTACTCAGTTCAAAAATCCCCAGATCCCAACAGAAGGAGCAATAAGTTTGTAGTTGGAAAATCTTTGTCATTTGCTTCGAAGTGGAATCCTTAAGATGCCACTACAATGTAGATATAGTAGTGTAAGTAGTAATCTAGGATAACACTGGATCTGCCGCAGATCTACCTAATAGTGATGTTTTTTGTTTTTTTAATGCAAATTTAAAATTTCTTATCAATCATTTGAAATGAATAATTTTGTTGAGAATCACGTAGAAGCATTACTTTAAAAAAAAAAAAAAGATGTCGTAAAATATAAAAGGTAAAAATTTTATTTAAAAAAATATTTGAAGTAATATTTTTTTCGTTATTTGAAATACAAAAGGTGAGAGAAAAATGATTATCAAAATGATGTGCATTAAATAATTCTTATAAAATTTATATAAAAAAATATAGTAGAAATTTTTCTTTTTCTACTGGAAAAGCAATATTAATCGTGTCTGATTTTAATATAGATAATAGATGCAATCCAAAAGCAATAATATAAGTTCTCACGATCCTTAAGGAAATTGTTCTCTTTCTGTTTTTTGTACTTGTTTTCTTTAAAAAAATTTAGTTTTGGAATTTTAATTTACTTTTATAAACTTACTTGCTCGAAAAGAAACTCATGTAGCATGGTATTTATCAATAAAACTAACGTTGTGGAAGTGAAAAATAAAGTCAATTATGATGGGCGCAAATTATGTAACGCATGTTTATTGTAATTTAAGTTTCATACTGACAAACATCAAAAATTAATTACAAAATGTAAAGAAGGGTGGGACATTTAACCTCACAAGGACAGTTCTTGGCCACTATTGAGGAAATTGGTGTTGCCAGATATACGAAAGGAGCTGTCACAGTCTCCCCTCTGGCTCCACTGACGTTCCGGCAAGAAGCCAGAAATGAAAGATACTGCCGCTCCTATAGTAGCAGTTTTAGCTTTTTAGATGACTGAGAAAGGGAACTTGTTTTAGAAGTACTTTCCGAAGCACACGGAAGTTCTTCATCTGCCCATGACCTCACAGAACGTTTTGGTGGACGACCTCTCTTTTGGGAGAGAACTGGTAAAGTTCCATGTCTCTGACGGGTATCAATGTAGAAGAGTGATACATCGCTATTTGGTTTAATGGCGTGTCAAGGCTGGCAATGAGATAGTATGGTGGCAATGAATGAAGATCAAGTATGGCCCATCTCACTTTGGCATGAACTTTGAAGTCTTTTAATTTTTGACTTACTAATGAGATGTAGAGTGGTTCAAACTTTGTCACCAGGAGTGCAAAATGCTTGTCGCCGTTTCTTGTCAAATATTGCTGCTTCCATTGATCTTGCTGCTGTTCAATTCTTTCTCTTGTGATAGTTGCGAATCTGTTTAGGTATCTGATTTCTACTACGAAGTTATAATTTCCACCACAACCTTAAAATCTTGAAAACTTCATCTGCAATTCGCAATTAGCTGCCAAGTTGTAGGAAGTTAGATGTATGCTCCGTGGTTTCACAGACAGCGGTATTCATAGCAAAACAAATAAATGGGAGTATTGAATGCCAGCTGTCACGTTCACCTCCTACAAGGATTTGGGGGGTTGAGATAAGGGGTTTGAGATCTCTCGTTTTTGCATCCATCGAATTCGTTTGTGGAAAGTAAACTGGTATTAAGTTTTGACTTGAGTCTTGACTTTTAAGTTGAGGGTAAAATTTGTTGAAGGACATAGCTAATGAACTGCGGCCCATTGTCACTGATTATTCTTCTGGGTATGCCAAGACGATTAGGGTTATTGTACATTCACGTGCTGTGGCTTGAGAAAGAGGAAATAACTCAATCCATTTCACAGCATAGTCTTCTTTTTCATCTCATTGTTTGCCTGTTTTAGTTTTGGCAATAATCCAAACAAGTTTACAGAAATGATTTCAAACCGCTGTTAGTAAACAGGGTTCTCAGCAAACCAGAAAGTTTTGATTTGTAGCCTTTTAGCGAGGACATTCAGGACATTTTTTACATAATCGGAGGTATATTTATTCATGCCAATCCTTTGGTAGTATCTAACTATTCTCTAGAATGAAACCCTTTGCTCCATATTGTCCAGCCATAGGATCGTTATAACGTTTCTGTATAATGGATTCACACTCATGAGTCGAGATGAGCAGTTGGGCTTCTTCCGATTCAGCATCTGGTACATATCGGTATAGTACTACTTGAGTCATGATAAAAACGTTATGTCCAGTTGCCATAGTCTTCAGTGTTTTTAGTATTTAAAAATTCCAATAATCTTCCTCACGTTTTAATTTTTAAGCTGGAATTCTCGAATATCTTTTGATGTTATGGCTGCCATGTCAGCTACAATTATGTTAAAAATTTAACAGGAAGAGGCATGGAAGGCTCACTCTCTTCCATGACTTTTTCTGCTAAAAGCTTGTCTATTTTTTGTCTTAAGAGTTCTTCCTTTGCATAATTCATCCTGTATGGTGACATCTGTGCATGCAGGTAGTCATCAGTATTAATCTTATTTTCGATTAAAGGAGTAGGTTCCCCTTGATTAAAAACTTTTTTCATACGTTATTAAAAGCGCATTATGTTCATGTTGCTGTTTAACAGGGAGATGTATACCTTCATTTTCATGAAGTTCATATGGATGTAATTCAGTTATCGTTGCCAAAAGAGCATTAATTTCATTTGATGTTTTTATGAAGTTATACTTCGAATAAAGTTCAAAGAATTATAACAATTTTAGGATTCAAAGAAATTCCATTGTCCTCTAGTGAGATGTAGGAGGATCCCTGCTGCTCTTAAGAAATATGTGTATAGAAGTGCACGATTTCTTTAGCATTTGTCTGAACTTTAATTTCTGTTCGAATTGTCTTTCTTTAGACGCTAATGTTCGCAACTGTAGCGAGTACCTCAATTCTTTGAATTCGTTCATCTGCAAGTGCTATTGGTTTTGGTGAATGGTCAGTGGTTTTGTTGACGAAAGATGGGGCATGTTCATTTAGAAGATGGTATAGTTTCTCGTCACCCCACTAGTGTATTGCACCAGTATCAGCACACACTGCTGCTTGTGTGTTACAAACGGAAATTTTTTTAATGCTGTCTGTGTGAACTTCCGTGGAAAAATTGTAGAAGTTCAAGTGGTTGTGACATGATTCTGATTTTTTCATTGGTGTTTTACGCGTTAAACATTTAGATTTTATTACGCCTAATGCTCCACAGCATGTAACATTAGGACGAGTTTGTGGTTATTGTGTCGCTGTGGCTTCTCTTTCTGCCGCATTGAAAATTCTTTTCTTTGGAAACTGGGCCATAGTGTTTGTTTTGGATAAAACCTCATGACATCTGTTTGCGGCTCTTGCTTTCGAAGATTGTCATTGTTGTCTAGCGTCTGAATTAAGTCTTCAAGGTGACACAGGACGCAGTCTAAGGATGTTCCCATACATCCAAAAAATGGTCTTACACTTTAATGAGACCATCTTTTTCATTTGGTGGACAATCTATAAATTTTTTAGTCCATCAAAATCTTTAATTTGCAATTAGGTATTATTTTAGGTGTAAAACTACTTATAAACTTTTCTAAACACAGAAAAATTAATGATAATGATACAGAAATGACATCAGATTGTGGTTTTTGCTTATGAGTGCCCTATGACATGAAATTGTTGGTGTATTGTATTAAATAATGCTGAAATTACACTAGCAACTTTTTTGTGTCTACTTTTAGACAATTATTTTCGCTTAAACACGACAACATTATTTAGCCATGTGCGTTAAACCTGCCAATCATTTATTATGATAATAATCTTAAACGTCATGAAATGTTAAATCAATACCATTCTGTACAATTACATTATGACAAATGCATACGAATACTTAAAGATTCTTTTTTTGAATAGTCGTTTCATATCAAAGTTGCTGCTATCCAGCATGATGAATTTTTATTATTGCTATTGTCGTTTTTAAATCTAGAATTGTTTTCTCCATGTTAAATATTTTAATTCTATACACAAAAAGGGGAGAGAAATATCAGACCTCATGGGTAACACGAGAATGCAACATCTGGTGTCATTGTCACGGGCGACAGTTGCACTTCGAGTCCTTCATATCAATTCCCCATTTTGTTTTCATTGAAACTCAAATGTTCTATGGAATAAAAAAAAAAACGATACAAAAAAAGAGTTGCTCATTTCACGAGTACACACTTGCACCAGATGCGATGGAGGTTTTTTGCGGCATGTGGGCTTTTGTGTCGATTTGTAACACGATTGAGTTGAGTAACGAAAGGTTTTTTTTTTTTTTTTTTCGTAACGTCCCGCCCCTTTCCAAATAAACCGTCCAATAAACTCCCCTCCCCCACGCACCACCAAATGCGTGGGATTGGTTGGAGTTTGATGTTGTGGTTCTCGTTTCGCTGTGGGCATTCGGTTACCTTGTTGACAAAAACAAGCGTTGGCAGATAAGTCGTATTTCATCGTCTTACAAGTCGACAGGTTATCAAAGAAAGATCTGACGATGGAACGGCTTCCTACTAAACCCGATCCCAAAAGAGGGGAGCCTTGGTGCGAAATTAATTGTTTCAAATTTTACTGGACCTAAAGTGTTGTTTCTGAGTAGGATGGCTGTGAAATGCATCGAGTATTATTTTGGGGTGTATCAACGTCAAATCACTTCCGATTAATATCAATTATAATCGATTTAATAATGGATGAACTCAGTTTGAAATTATTGTTGTGGGTTTCATAACCTTCATATATCTCACGTTGTATTGGATTTTCAGTTAACGATAGCTTTTTTATTTAAAAAGTATATCATCTTACTTATTTATGTTTCGATGATCCTGACTGTCCTTTATACTTAAAAATGAAATATTATTTTAGGGTGTATCAACAACAAATCACTTCCGATTGATATCAATTATAATCGATTTAAATAATTGATGAACTCACTTTGAAATTATTGTTGTGGGTCGCGTAACCTTTATAAATCTCACGTTGTATTGGATTTTCCGTTAATGATAGCTTTTTCTATTTAAAAAGTATATCATCTTACTTATTTATGTTTTCTGGAACTATCTATACTTAAAAATGAAATATTATTTTAGGGTGTATGAACATCAGTTCACTTCCCATTGATATCAATTATAATCCATTTTATTATGGATTAACTCACTTTGAAATTATTGGTGTGGGTCACTTTGAAATTATCGTTTTATATATCTCACACTGTATTTGATTTTCAGTTAACGATAACATCTTTTATTTACAAAGAATACCATCTTGCTTATTTATTTTACGGCGATCTTGAACTATCCTTTATGCTCAAGTATGAAATATTAGAATCTGATAATTATTATTAGAATGGGAAACATATTATTAAAAAAAAAAGGGGGTGGATCTTGATATTAACTTAAATGTAAATTAAATTTGATCCCTCATTCTAGAAAAAATATTTTTATTAAATCATTTAAGTTTAAAAAACAATATTACGTTGAATTTTTCTACTAATAGTTGTTTCAGTAAATCTACATAAATATAAGTTTTTGTTGGCAATCAATTTTATGATCAAATAGTTACAATTTTATTTCTTAAATTTGTTGTATTATTTTAGGTAGGCTCTTATAGTAACAAAAAAAAAAAATATAAATATATATATATATATATATGTGTGTGTGTGAATGAATTTTTTTTTTTTTTTTTTTTTTTTTTAAAGCACAAAAATTAAATGAAAGTATTTCAACAGAAAAAATTTATTTCAACAAAAGCATTAAAACATTTGATGTATGTGGTTTATAATGAAACTGTTGTAAAGAAAGAAAAAACATTACAGGAATTTAATTAACAGAATTTCAATTACTTTTAACTGCAGGAAGTACATTTAAAAATAGGTGCTGTTATTCCCCCTCTCCATTGAAAGAATGTAATTTTTTCAAATTTTAAAAATTATTAATAATAATTAATCATTTTAAATTTATTATTTTTTTCTTCCTATTTTTATTACTTAATAGTTAATTACACACTGATTTTGAGTTGGATTTTTTTTTATTCATGGAATATATTTTAATTTATAAATACATACATTGTACTATTGCTTTTCTAAATATGCTGTATTTATTTAATTTGGTGATTTAATTATTTTTGCTGAAATAATATTCAATACAATTAATAATTTCCTAATAAAACATTTCTAGAATCCATGAAAATACAAAAATTTTGTACTGAAAAAAAAATACATCAATGAAATCCAACGGCTTTAGACCCCTCTTAAAACAATGATTTATTCAAAGCACACACAAATACCACCACTCTACTGCAAACGAATTCCGACTCTACAACTTCAGAAAACACCCGGCCTAACTCGCATTAATAAACTTACTCCATCTAAATTCACTGAACTCCAGTACAATGATTACCATCATCGCCATGTGGGCTTCCCTTTTTCAAGGCTGTCGCCCGAGCACCGGGTTACAGAAGAAAAAAAAATAATAAAAAAAAAAGGAAAAGAAACACGAGAGAGAGAGAAGGTTCGGGACCTCACCGTCCCTTCCCCTCCCTTCACTTCACTTCACTTCCATCCCTCCACCTCTCCCCATCTAAGTCGACATTGGCCGCTAAGTTTTCAACTTACTCACTTCCGTTGATGCCGCTTTCACTGTCCGGGCTCCGAACGGTTAACTCGTTTTTGACCCGAGATCCGTTTATGCATGCTGATTGAGTTAAGTGTGTTTTCTTCTCAATGGAAATGATATGGCCCAGTGTGGCGAGGAATGTTCTTTTATGCTGGAGGATTTAATAATAAGCTGTGAATTCTGTAGTGGATAGCGTTTTACGACTAAGTGGTATATGCTGACTTAAGATCATCCTGCGACGAGAATTTGCTGGGACCGGTTCGGATTACATATTTATTTTCTTCCTTTTTGAAACTGTGTGACGTTTGTTTTGTTGTTGAAGAATTTTTGTAATTTTAATTCGTGAAGTCTGAAGAAACAATCCATGTGTGCTGCTAGTGAAGGTAATTTTATTTATACTTGATCATAAACTTCAGACATTTGATTTTGTCGAGTCGAATTAATTTGTCTCAGTGACGGTATGATCCTGTTTGTTTTAGAATTTAGAAGATTTCTCATTTTTGACTTGACTTGAAAATTCGAAATTCTCTCTGATATTATTGATGAACATAGTGATTCAGCAAACATCGAAGGTGTTATTTCTTGAAACAAGGAATTTATAAAAAAGAAGGATTTTTATTTATACCTGAGGATAACTTTGGTAAACAACAACATCCCAGATGACGGTGTGTCACTCGGAAATTGAAGGTGAATCCACTTTCCAAACTAATGAAATTCACTTAGCAGCTGAAGAAACTGGCCCATTGTGCCAAGTGGCGAATGAAGAAACAACAACGCCAGTCTCTGTTGTGAACTCGAGCTTGAATGGCTTATTTACATGTCAACAGCATTCCAGTTCAGATATGATTAAGTCGGTGACTGAAGACGCTCCACAAAATTGTAGCATATGCTCTGGAGCCGCAAGTTGCGCGAACCATGAAAATTGTTATACTTCCGTGATTTCAGAAAGGAGTAACAGCAGCGACAGCTCTGTCGAGGATTCGATGACAAATATAACGGATGCCGATCCATCAGCAGAGTTGGATAAACAGCTTCAAGAACTAGAACTCTTCTCGGTGAGTGAGTTGATATTATTAAAAAAAAAAAAAAAAAAAAAAAAATCTTTTAATCGAAAAGTCATTTTTGGAGAGTGTCCCCCCCCAAAAAAAAAGGACTAATGAAATAATTTTTAATATATTTGTAGCGCAAAAAAATTATTACGAATTTACGAATCAAAAATATTAAATTAATCTATCTTATTTCTACACTTATTTATTACACTTAAAAAAAAAATTTTATAACTCATTAAAAAAAATGAATGCTCTAAATCAGTGGTGGCCAAAATAATAATAATAATAATAATAATTGAAAAGTCATTTTTGAAAGTGTTTTCTTTCTTAAAAAAAGAGATTAATGAAATAATTTTTAATATATTTGTACCGGAAAAAAAATAATTACGAATTTACGAATCAAAAATATAGATTAATCTATATACTTCTAAACTTATTTTTTACCCTTTAAAAATTTTTTTATAACTCATCCAAAAAAAGGATTGTTCTTAAGTTACATAGGAAATTAATATTTATATTTCTTAGTTGCCGTACATTAAATTTTTATTTGTTTTTATGGCTTTAGAATAATTAAAAAAAAAAGCAGATAAAAGGGGTTGGGGATATAATTAATTATAATGTTATAAAAGGGGATAAAATTAATTGATGTTCATTAAAAATATTTAAATTAGTTATATCTAGTTGATATACAAATTAGTTATATCTAGTTAATATTTAAATTGGTTGTATCTAGTTAATATTTAAATTAGTTATATCTAGTTAATATATTAGTTATATCTAGTTAATATATATCTAGTTAATTCTATACTTCAAGATCTAAAACTCTTCTGGGTGATTGAATTGATATTATTTTAAAACCTAATTGAAAAGTAATTTTTGAAAGTGGTGTTTTTTTTTACGTAAAAAAAGAGATTAATGAAATAATTTTTAATATAAGTGTAGCGCAAAAAATAATTACGAATCAAAAAAATTAAATTAATCTATCTTATTTCTACACTTATTTATTAAAGTTTTAAAAAAATGTTTTTATAACTCATCCAAAAAAATTAATGCTCTAATAAATCAGGAGTAGCCAACCTGTGGCCAGTCTTGAACATTTTACTGGCCCGTGAGACGATCACACTTTTACAAAATATATTTATTTTATAATGGCCAAAGTATTGAAAACCAATATATTAAAAAAATACTTTATGTGTGCATCCATATATTCAAAAATTAACTGTCGAAATTAAGAGGAAAATTTAACTTTGATTTTAAAATAACATTTTTGCGAGTATATAACAGATATTGCCTGTTTTATTTATGAGTTCACAGAATAATTAAATTATATTCTGCGAACTCATGATGCGCGCTCATCTTGAAACATATAATATAACAGGTTGTAATATGAATTTAAAAATGTCTATAGTGGGTCTACATCTAATTTAGGTATATATAATTTTACATGCGTGCCGCAGAGTTATGATGCATTTCCAAAGTAATCCGCAAAATCAGTTGGGTTGACTACCCCTACTCTTAAATTATTTATAAAATTAGTATTTATATTTCTTAGTTGACGTACCTTAATTTTTTATCTGTTCTTATGGCTTTACAATAATTTAAAAAAAACGGATAAAATGTGTTAAAAATAATTAATGTTCATTTAAAAATATTTAAATTAGTTAATTTAATATAAGTTTCAGTTTTTATCAATCATTTCATCACAAGTATTTTAATACGAACAACTGACATATTTCTCGTTCTCAGCTTTAATTAATGTTACCTTAAGCCGCCTGTGACACACTGGGCAAGTTAATCAGCAGTATTGCATAAGGGTTCGTTATTTAGATAATTTTTGATTTTTCTACCAACAGCTGAGATTAATTTGAAAATTGGAGGAAGTTCTGATCGTGATGCAGATACCAATTAGGTATTTAGGTAACTTGCGCAGTATTGTGACTTTATTCTTCAGTTTTAATGTAGATTATTGGAAATGTTTAAAACCAATCTAATATTTACATCTGCACATTAAAAGTGAAAAAAAATTAATTAAAAATTTCATTTAGGTGTACGTTACCTGTAAAAAGGTCTAAATTTGAGAGTTTTTAAGAGGCAAAAAATACTTTAAAAAAAATTTACTGGGGCATATACTGTTGCAATAATTTTAAAACATCTAAAAGTTTTTCATTTTCTATGTTTAAAAAAAAGCAACTTTTAATTTTCGTAAAACAATATTAATGAATATAATCAGTCAAATTTCATATATCGATATTCATTTTCCATTTTTTATTGCAAAAAAAAAAAAAAATTTTTTTTTTTAGTGATAATTAAAAATGTTTAGGAAAACTTTATTGTTTTTAAATTTTTAATGTAAAAAAAGTATTGTCATAAATTAATTATGATATTTTTTAAAAAAATATAAGTTGTTAGTTTTCTGTTCTGAATACCGGAACTTTAGCATTTAATCTCATTATTATCGTTGTATACTCTTATTATTATATTTATCATATATCTCTCATCTCATATTAAAAAATTCTATGACATTATCAATTATTGTATTGCAATCCTATTATATATCTTACTCTAGGAATTAATACTATATCTGTCAGTCTAGGGAGATGGATTACAGGGTTGCATGAACTATAAAATTCTCTACTGCAAATTCGCCTACGCGTACATCCATTTAATCACTTTTTAAAACAAATTCATACATAGTGATTCAAAACTTCAAAGGCACCCGTAGGTTTATTAATGTTATTTCAGCAAGTGATTCATTCCGATCACCTAGGTCTCTACTTATTTCCTGCGGTTTGAGAGGGTGTGCCCTTCAAATCTTCCATCCCTTTTTTTTGTTGTTGGAATCGACGGAAGTCTGCCCTATACTATGTCAAACGGAAGCCGCCGCTTTCTGGTATAGGGGTCCAACAAAGAAACTATTGATGCGTGGTTCTTGAAGTGTGTGTGTGTGTGTGTGTGTGTGTGTGTGTACCTGCACAAAAGGTTTCCGCCTTCCCCGTGAATTTCTTCCACGTGATGTAAGTTTGCAGTGAGAAGATCTATAAGCCATCCTCCCAACTGCCCTAACTTGTCATCTGTCGTGGAAAGGAAATCTATGTATAAATAATTTCTTTTGAATATCACATGTGATGTACCACCAAGCTTGTATAGAGCTTCCATCAACTGGCGGGTGATTCGGAAGTTAATATTTTAGCGCTTAGCTTAAGTGCTTCGATAGACAGTTGAAAACTAATGTAATCTCTAATGAAACATATTTCGTTATTATATATTAATAATAGTGTCTCTAAATGACAGGACTCTAGTGTTTAAGATACCCAAATACTTTTATATGAATAAAACTGCTTTTATACCATTCTTAATAATGCATTTAATAAGTGTTTAAGATAGGGTGGTAAAACGCGAGTCACATGCGGCCGGCCCGCCTTGAACATTTTTCCTGCCCATGAGATTTATCACACTTTTGCAAAATATATTTATTTTATAAAGGTTAAAATAGGGAAAACCAATGTATTAAAAAATGCATTATTTGTACATCCATATATTCAAAAATTAACTTTCAAAATTATGAGAAAAAATTAATTTTTATTAAAACACGCTCAAACATAATGGATGCTAACCTGCAACACCAATTACGGTGTGCAAATACCCAAATTGAGATCGATTTGCAAAAGCTAAGTGAAAGAGTGGAGAAACAAATATCGCACTAGTAAACTAAATATTTTTTAATGATTTCATTTTTTTATTTCCTTTATATTTATATATATATATTTTTCACTTTTATTGTTATATATTTCTTTACAATGTGCGCTTAGTATAATTATTTTTAGATTATCTATATGTTTATATGATAATAATAGTAAACACAATAATAATAACTCATCATGTTTCGATTATTCACTCCAAAAAAAAAATGTTTATAAGGTGTGTAAATCTAATATGGGGATATATAACTTTATATGCGGCCCGCGGAGTTATGGTACGTTTCCAAAGTGGCCCGCGTGACCATTTAGGTTGACCACCCCTGGTTTAAGACATGAAAAATACTTCTTTAAATTTTGAGGGGTAGAAAGAAAAAAAAATTTAATTAATTTGATTTTCGTGTATTGCTTATAGATTATATTTTTAAGAACTATTATGTTTGACTTTAGGAATAACCGAAATCCTTAGCCACTGATATTCTAATCTTCATTGGCCATCAGAGAATCGTAATCTGTTTATGCGTGTCACCGCTAAACCATGGCAAATATTCTACATGTATATCACATTATTTCGACTCAGTCATAGAGAAGAATTCGTTATGAATGTGTCTTTATTTTGTCACGTCACAACATTGCTCGACTAATAAATTTTCTTCTTAACTTACCGCATTGTGTTGTCATCGTCTTCTTATTCTACTAACTTGGAAATTAATATTTAAAATGTAGAACTCGTTTGATTGTTGGGGTTTCAGACCATTTCCGCATTCTAGTTTTTTATTTTATTTCTAGTTAGATGGAAGAAAAGGATCGCCTTAAAACCAGTGTTTATTTGAGAAATATAGGTTTTAACCGTACTGTATCAATTTTCATCAAAAAAGTTTTCCAAATAATTATAATGCTTTCCAATAATTCTCCTTTTACCAATCGTAGCCTAAGGACCAATTCGCTAGCGCTCTAGCCTTTGGTACCACAGGTTTCAGGCTAGAATCCTGAATATTTATTAGTAATTATAATTATCCATGAATATTTATTAGTAATTCGGAATCCACGTTAAACTGTAAGTCGTCTAATTAGCCTAAAGTGTGCACAAAATGACCGTAGAGTAACAAACCAAACCAAATATTTTAACAATTAAATAATTATTTTCTCCTAAGTACCTACAAAGCAGATTTAAAAAAATGTTGATATGAATGGGTTTTTTTTATTGTAGAAATATCATAATGAAATATTTTGCTTTCTATCAATTATTTTATATTGTTCATTTTATTATTGGCAATATTGATGCAAAAGTATATCTTATATATTACATAAAATAATGTTTTACATGAAAAAAAACTAAAATTAATTTTTAAATTTTATTTTACAAAATTTACAGTTTAGTTTTATATATTGTGATTGTATCTTAATTATTCCATACATTTTATTTGTATAAGTGTAATAAAATGAATAAAATACAGCGTATTAATATAATTGACGAATAACTTTTATAACATAAAAAGGTCATGATTTTTATTTACAATCGTCAAAATAAAGATAAAATTAAGTAATCGTTTCGAAATATTGTTTTATTATTCTTGAAACACTTTCCTCTGTTTGTTTCTCTAACAGCCATGCAAGAGGTTCTGGAAAGTTCTCATACCTGAAACGTGATTTTTGTATAATCTTTCACAAGCTCAAAGTCATCGAATTGACCTGATAGATTAAAAAGAAAAGAAAAAAAAATGAGCTTAAACGCAATACTTTAAAAATTAATCTAGTAATTGAGAAAAAAAAACAAATAATCTACTGCATGTCATTCTGAATCGGTTTATTTTCGATTGTGAAATTTACATATTTAAATATGTAATTCTTTTTTCCTTCTTCGAACATTGAAATGTGTTTTTAAAGAAAATTAATAAATAAATAACACATACAAATGATAAAGGGAATTTCAATACTGAATGGCGCTTCTTGCTTGAAAGAAATCAATTTGGTATCATTACCTCCCACTTTTGACCTTGAGACTCTCACGCATTGTTCAACTCTTCATGCTTGACAGAGAGTGGACAGTAAAAACGATAAAATTAAAACAATACAATAAAATAACTTTTTTTGATGCGTCACAGCTGTTTTCCTGCTATCGAAAACTTGCAATATCAGAACTTTTCGACGCTATCGACATTGACGTACTGAATTGCGCCTCGTTCCTATCTTTTTTTGTATCATGAAGGCTATAGATAGCAAGCGAAACTTTCACTTCAATATCATTGAATCTATTTTTAGCCCCATTCATTCAACTTCTCGTAGACTATTTAATAATATTTTAAAAAAGTTAACATTCTCTGATTAAACGAGTGGCATAATTTCTTTTTTATGTAGATTGTTTCGTGCTGAATTAAAACGTAGTGATTTGAACGTTGTACTTTGGATTGTAAATATATTGTGTCAACTGTTATTGTCGATATAAGATAAATAGTCTGACATAATGCGTGATCAATGTGCTCGACCGCAAGTTGCATGATGATATCGATACTGAAAGCGTAATATCGGAACTTTTTATCTTCCTTTTAGTAATATACCAGCTGAGTGTGAAGACGTAAGTGCATGATTCTGGTGTTAAAAATCAATTGCATCCTGGAATGAATAAATTTATTGCAATGCTATTTACAATCGATGAAATTGAAACCTAAGTGATCGGGAAGGAATTTTAATATACTACTGTCAAAAAAAAACTGATTTAACTACTTTGATTAATCTTCAGTTTGAATTTGGAGAATGATGTCGTGCCCTGAAAACATCGAGAGTTTGGGACTGGAAAAGAGGTCTCGATTCTCCAGATTTACTTTTATACCAGTTCTACGGGGAAAGGCGTCTACAACCTTAAGCAATCGTATTGTGAAAGCTCTGGAGATGTCTCAGTTTTGTTCTTCTAGTCCTTTGATAAAGAAACTGATTGTCCAGAACGTCCAAGTATGCTGCATTGTCATTGAAACTTCTGGTACTCAATCTGTCAAAGTAATATGTGCTTCTTTGCCGTATCTCCTAAAGTTGCTAGGAAAGGCAAATCCAAAATTTAAAAAGATATTGGAGGATGAGAAAGTTAAAGAGTATTTTAATTTTTTCAAAGAAACTGATATGGAATCCTTGCTGAATTCTCTCTGTGCTGCAACTGTGATAATCCAAAAGGGTGTTAAAATGTGTTATCCAACATTGTGCATCCAACTTAGTCGAGATGCCTTGCTGTTTAGCGAATTCACACTAAAATCTGTGCTTAATATGTTTTATAATGGATTACTTTATGCCTTTCACTTCATACGCGAAGATTTAGGTCCTACTTTCCAACTCTTGTGCACTCAAAATCGTGCTGCCGTGAAGTATTGTGCCAAGAAACTGCCCGTTCTAGCTTTAGCTGGTGCAAAAGGTTTGATATTGCTGAGTCTTCTCATACGCAGAGTTATCCAGGCAGTATTAAGAACATTTAAACGATCGGCGAGAAGTTTGTGTCATCTGTTACAATGTTCGTCCATTGATTCGACGATGTATGGTATTTTCGAAAGATCTCAAAAGATTTTGAAGCATGTTATGAAGCTTGTATTATCAGGAAGGATGTATCAGTACTGCAAATATTATTGTGTAACTATTACAAAGTGGTTTGCTACTCATGCGAAAGATTTATTTCCTATCATTCAGAAAGAACTCTCAGGTATTATAAAAAGCTCTGCACCGATTATAGAGAAATCCATTCACTCCGCTCTTCAATCTGTAGCAACATTTTTGTCACCAAATGGAGGTCTAATCAAGTTCCTTAAATTATGTTACAATTCCAAACCTGTTTTTCTTCAGTTCATAAAATTTTGCCAAAAACATTCTCTTAAGATTTATAAATTTTTACTGTTTGTTAGGATATTAGTTTCAGATACTGGACGTTTTATTTACCCTCACTGTAAAAATGTTTTTTTATATCTACTTCAAAAATTTATTTATTGTTTTAACTTGATAATCCATTATGGTTCAACCATTGGCTTTACCATTCGTAATTTCTTGCTGGCTAGTTGTAAATCGTATTCCATAGCGAAAGATTTATGTTATGACGCTCTCAATTTTCTGAATTTCATTCGTAGATTGTTTAGCAAATTAATGCTAATTGCCTTACGTTACGTTTGTCTTTCCATACCAAAATTCAAAAATCGCTCTTTAACTATACGAAATGAAATAAGTGTTTGTTTGTTTCCTACTGTAAATGAATTAAATTCCACTGCCATTTGTTTATCAAACGAGGTCTTCGATAAATCTCTTTCTGGTGTGAAAAAAGTTGTGCCATCTGTATGGAATGCTCTTAAAATTGTCACTCCAGCCACTTTTTATGCAACACAAGAAATATTACTCACATCGAAAAGTTCTGTGTCTGTGATGTACCCTGTTTTGCTTGATGCAGCTGTGACAATTCGTCCAGAACTATCTGAAGGCCTACTAGTAGTTCTAGGTGATGTAAACAAAGCTATTGTGGAAGTTGTGACGGTGTATGGTGCTGCTTCATACCAAGTAGCTGCAGTTGCAAAAAATGTATCATATCAGATGCCTGTCGTTATAAAAGCTGGCAAAGAAGTTACAATAGTGGCATATTATGCTGTTGGAGAAATTCGTCACTCATCTTTGAAAGCCCGTGCAAGAGTATTTAAAGATATTAAAAGGTCAGTTAGTTTGGTAAGCTCATCGATAAAAGAAGCTGAGATAGAATTACTTGACACTTTAGATGAAGTAAAATATGTTATACCTAATCCTTCCGAAGTACTTCGAGTACTATATAAATTAGCAAAACACAGCTCTTTATTTGTGAATAAAATAGGTAAATTATTTTATCCTGTTTTATTAAAATTATTGCGTGGTATAATTGCTTACAATATAAATTATATTTATGGTGCACGCAATTCTTTGAAATCTAAAAACACTTTAAAACTTCATTTAAAAGATCATTTGATGCAAATCTTGAATATTATAACCATTTGTTTTAAACACTTGTTTAAGAACATGCCTTATTCTGATAATTTTAATGATAAATTCGCTAGTGTTATGAAAATCCTTTTTTCTTTTATATGTGATATAGTTAAACATGTTGATAAATGTGTTTGTAATACATGTTGCGGTGTTCTTCACAATTTCATTCCTAAATCATGGAGCTTTCTAAAGTGTACTGTTTCAGTTTTATGGCAATATTTTTGTGATAATACTAACAAATCTTGGATTTTGTTAGAGATATTGTCTTCCAAAACATGGGACTTTATTTATAAAAATCTTCCAGATGTTTGGGAAGTTACTAAACACTGCTGTGAGAACTCTTGGAAATTAACATGCAAGGTTTCCCCTGATCTTTGGAATTATTTGCAATCAAGTGCACCGGTCTTGTGGGATTATAATCGTCAATTAATTAAAAATATGTGGAATATCCATCTTGACACTTGTATCCACACATGGAATGTAGTAGTTCCACTAACTTCAACTGCTTGGGAATTTGCTTTGGACAACAGCCCTGATATGTGGCTAACCATATCTGAAAACTCAAAATCAAATTGGGAATTGTTTTGTTACTTGGCAGAACAGAGCTGGGAAACTGTGTCTGACACTAGTTTTACATCGTGGGATATATTTCAAAAAATTATTACTACAACTTGGCGGTACGGCATCAGACCTGCCACAGTATCGGCGTGTCACAACACCAACTCTGTTTTGATTAAAAGTGCCAAACTTTCCCAGAAAGCTTGCGCAAAGACTGAAAAATTTATGGTATTTATATCTGATGGATTAACTGGAACTACAGTATTGTTATCTAAGTTTGAAGAGAAATCTGTTGTAACCGCTGATATTTTTAAAAAATGCATTGAGTTTTCTCGCGAAAAATTATCTAAACCTAATTCTAAACGGTTGTTTTTATTTAATACCGTGAAGAAATTAGTCGATGTTCCTTCCCAAATTTCTGAAAGATGTTCAAATTATTTAACTTTTGATCATTTCGTAAGTAATTGTGTGACTGTATCAAAGATACCATTTATTCCAGTGTCTTGTACATATAATTTAAGCCAACAGTTACTAAAGAGATATTTATTCACCTCTGTTTTATATGATAAAATTCAGTTTCCTATCAACCATTTTTTGATTATGCCGTAAAAATGTGTAAATTTTTTATTTATTTGTAATGTGTATAATAAAACTATTTTTTTCTCAATTTTTTTTATTTATTTTTATAGTTAATTCTGTATAAATCACCAAAACATATTTTCTAAAAAATAAAATTACATCAGAACATTTTATTTATTAAATATTTTTTAAACAATTTTTCTTATTCTATACCAAATTTGTTATCTTATGGAAACTGTTGAGTTATGTCTATGAGATTTGATTTGATTGAATTTTTATTTAAAAAAAAATATTTTGTGAAATAAATGGTTTGAAATGCATAATAGAACTTAATATTTATATTTGTTTTTTTTAATTTATTGCTTAATATCGTAAGTAATGATATCATTATAAATATAATGATGAAATTTGTAAAAAGTAATTTAAAAAATATTATTGATTTTTAAGGTTTGAAATTTTATTTTGAAATATATTCGTTTATATGTATGTATTTCGTGTATATATATATATTCGTATATATATATTCGTTTATATTCGTTTATATTTTGATTATATTCGTTTTGAATAACATAAAATAGTTTGAAACCAAGGCACAAAATATAATAAAATCTATCAGTGTAAAAAAAATTCTACGAAAGAAACTGTTAATGAAAAGTTTTTATTAAACTTCTTAAAAAATTAATATTTTTTCTAAATGTGTCTTAATCATCAGACATTTAAACTGTTTTGGGGAAATTATTGTAAAGAATTTTGAGAAGAAATATTATATATCCACATTTTAAATTTTTAAATAATTTGTATAATTGTCTATTTATTTTAATTATCTATTTATTTGTTTCTTTTTTTTATTTCTTTTGAGTCTAATAAATTTCATAGCTTAATTTTATCTATTTGAATTTATTTCTACTTATTTCAAATTTTCAATCTAATATCTAAAAACATCATTCTAACAAATCTAAATATTTTATTTAAAAAATGTTCATTTCTTGAGAAAAATAATTATACAATTTTTAAAACATTGAAATATTCTCGCATATGTTTTAACACAATAATAAAAATAACTGTAAATATTTTGACTTTATTATTTCACAAATTATAGTCTTGAATAAAAAAACACTTTTTTTTTTCAAATGCGTTTAATATATATTTTTTCTACCTAATTTTATTTTATTTAAAATAAACTATTATTTTTACAAAATAAACTCTATTTAGTTTCATTAATTAATTTTTTGAAAAAATATTGGATCACATAATAGAAAATTGTAACATTTACTTTCTGTAATTCCTTTTTCTAAATAATTCCAATTCCTAAATAAATAATTCCTTTCTGTAATTCCTTTTTCTAAATAATTCCAATTCATAAATAAATAATTATTTTTTGTAAATAATTCCAATTTCCTAAATAAATAATCTCTTTTTCTAAATAACTCAATTCCTAAATAAATAATTCCTTTCTGTAATTCCTTTTTTTAAATAATTCCAATTCATAAATAAATAATTATTTTTTCTAAATAATTCCAATTCATAAATAAATAATTATTTTTTCTAAATAATTCCAATTCCTAAATAAATAATTCCTTTTTTTAAATAATTCCAATTCCTAAATAAATAACTATTTTCTGTTATTCCTTTTTTTAAATCATTCCAATTCCTAAATAGATAATTCCTTTTTCTAAATAATTCCAATTCTTAAATAAATGATTCCTTTTTCTAAATCATTTCAATTCCTAAATAAATAATTCCTTTTTCTAAATCACTCCAACTCCTAAATAAATAATTCCTTTTTCTAAATCACTCCAACTCCTAAATAAATAATTCCTTTCTGTTATTTCTCTTTCTAAATCTTTCTAATTCGTAAATAAATAAATCCTTTCTGTTAGTCCTTTTCCTAAGATACGTTCAACGTACTTCGTGCCATCCTTTGTCTCAAAGAGATGAAAGTCAGATGTTGATCAACGTAGAAGTCGTAACAGACAGCGGCAGATGCTGAATTAATCACCTAGCACGTGATGCCAAAATGCCCCTTTTTGCACATGTGTGTTCCTCCCCAAGCACCCCCTACGACATCCCATCCGTAACTCCCCCTTTTTTCACATCCGTTCTAATTTCTCCAATCTTTGGCCTGGTACCATGTTTTTCTAAGCTGAGGTTTTAAAGGGACAAACAAACAATATATTTTCAATTTCGGTTAAAGTCATGCTGAACAAAGGGTTACGTCATTAATATTAAAGTGTGCATGGCAAAATCATGTTCCGCGATGTTAAATTCCTATAGAAAAAAATAAATGTAAAATTTAATTCAAATTAAAGAAGTCATGATTTAAACAAATCTGAATTACTGAAAGAGATTTTGTTTTGTTTGGTTTGGTTTGGTATGTCGCTGTACTGTCATTTTTTGCATGTTTTAGGCTAATTAGACCGGGATCTACAGTTTGTCGTGGATTCCGAACCACCAACAAACATCCATGAACTAAAAGAGAAACCTGAAGCAGATGCTAATTAAAAGAATTTGTATTACTGTTTAATATAATTATTTTAAAAAAAGGATGGTAATTTTTGCTTAAAACAATGGCTGACGCAACTTATGGTGAGGAGCTCAGGATTTTTCAATGTCTCTTATAAAGTGTCCTCTTCTTTCTTCATTTGGGTCAGTCTCCCTTACAAAATCAGACAGTTCCTGTGCCTTCCTTAGTAATTAATTAGCTTTTTAGAAGTTAAAGGCGCTTTATCTTCTTCACTATCGTTGCTTTCACTACTGTTGACTGCTGTTACATTTCTCAATCCTCGAGTAATTCATTGACTTCTGCTTCTGTCATATCTGAAAATCCTTCCCTGCCAGTTGCTTTTGCAATTTTTTCGATTTATGTAAAACTTTTTTAAATTGTCAATGTGGCTGACGCCTTGCAACATACAATATTCAATTTTGGTGAAATTAAATGAAAACAATTAAGATAACGTGTATGTGCAAAATCGCATTCAGCAAATCCGCACTAGGCAAGGTGGGGCTATAAATCGTGAGACAAAATTTCTATTTTAATTTATTTAAATTGCAATTTAAGTTAAATAAAATCTACAATTTTTTATTATTATTATTATTTCCAATTTATTACAAAAACTTTTTATTGATACTCATACAGATTACTTCATAATGAACTTACAATTATTAATAGAATTATTATTATAGAATTAGACTTATTATTATAATAGAATTATTATTATAGAATTATAATTATAATTATAACAGAATTATTATAGAATTACTTGATAATTTACGTGGCGTAATTTTAGAATACAAATCATGTATTTATATTGTTAACAGTAACAAAAATAATACCCAATTAATTTCACTTTTTGTTTTAATACAATAAGCAATTTAAATGAAATTATAAGAAATAAAAAAACAAGAATAATAAGAAACGATAACAAAATAAATAAGAAAAAAATTCTTGTGCCTTAATAATAAGAAACACACGCATGTGCTTGATTTTAAAATTTTTATTTTATCTTTTTTGTAACACATTTTATTTAGTCTTTTTTTTTTTAATTTTAATTTTTTTCTCTTTAATTTCGAAATGATCATAATAATTATTTTCATTGCATACACAAAAATTTATTTATTTTATCATTTATAATTAAATATTAATACCGAAAATTTATGGACATAGTTTTTTTTTTTTACTTTTTAAACTTAAAAAAGAAAGTGATGCAATTTATATTTGTATAAACCTCTGTCCTTCAATTACGGTTTACTTTTCAAACAAATTTAATGCTTATTTATTTTTTTATTCCTTAAAATGTAAAATTAAAGGAAAATGTAAACTTTAAATTAAATTAAAGTAATTATTTCTGTGATGAATTTGACCGTAATTACAAAATCACTGTTTGGAAAGAAACTGGATTGTATTATATTACTGAAGTTTCCTTTACTTTTAAAAATTATGACTTCAGATAGCATTGCTGTGTTGTGTTATTGTTATAATATCCACATAATTTTCTGTTTGAATTAAGGAAATTTTTTTTGAGGATATAGTGCTATTTTTAAAGATAAGGTAAACATTTTGAGCACTAATCATTAAATTGAAAAAGAATTTACTGGCCCAATGAAAAGGAAATGTAATAAAAAAAATTCAATTCTTTTATTTACTAAAATATAAGTATGATGGTTTTTAAGCTTAATTTTCTAGTAGTTACGCTATTCTCGAAACTTCAACGAATTAAATGTGCCAAGATATTTTTTTTTCTTCCTTTTTTCATTATTTTCTTACTTATTTTATTTAAAACTTGAATATAAGACGTGGAAATAACAAAATGAAATTCATAAAAATAGAAATACAAAAATACTAATTATTTTATATTTTCATAAACAAAACTAATTAAGAATAATATATTTTGTTTTATTTTTTAAATTTATTTTTTGATATATTATTTATAGATGCAAAAATTCATATGCGAATAAATAACTTTTCATAACTTCCTAATTTGAAATTCACATCAAAATAAAAAGCAATTTATAAAATTATAATTTGATGTTTAATTTATAGATGCATAAAATCTGATTCGAAAAGGTATAATTAATAAGTTGTAACTCAACAAATAATTTTTTGGAATAGTTTATACAAACAAAGATTTATACTTAAATCTATTATTAATTTAAAATATTTTTTTTATAAATATTGGGTAGTAATCCTAAATTTTTAACAAAATTAAAATCTATTTTAAAATGATATTTTTTCAAATATATATATATATTGCATGAATGTCTTCAAATATATTTTTGCTGTCTGCCGTAAAGTTATTGCTACTCAAAAAGGCGAACAGGTTTATTATTTATTTATTTATTTATTTTATGCAAATCAAAAATACTCATAGGAAATTATGAATTATGTGTTGATAAGAAATTTTATTTTGTGATGAAAAATGTATCAATCAAAATTGATACGCAATAACAATTTTTTTTTCTTTCAACACTTATTTAAATCTTCTTGGAAATAGCTTATGGGCTCAATGTTTTCTTATAAACAAGACACACATTCCAATCCAATTCCAGAATCATCTTTTTTTATCAGTATGTGCTTAATCTTTTCAAGCTCTATTAATTTTATTCCACGAACTAACACTCCAAGCAACGCGACTGTAGCCATCCAGACTAGACGGTTTTAAAAGAAATCTCCCAATGATTTCTTTCACCAGATGTGACCTAGCCTTTCTTTTTTTGGTGAAAGCTGCCTTGTATTTTTATTTTTATTTCCTTCTAATCGTTACAAACTAAGTAAACAAACAACGAACTGATTAGACCTTCACAACTCAGAGAGAGTCCAAGAAATGCGGATAAAGAACAGGTTGAAAGTTGAAATGGAACAAAAAAAAAAGATTGGTCTGGAGACCATGTATGGACAGGAGAATACTGTGTCCCTGTTGCTGCAGATACAGGGCAAATAGGCCAAGGCAGGGTCACCACCAATCGTTCAATGGGTGCTCAGTGTATCTGAGAAAGAAGAAGGGGACAAAATGAGAAGATAAGACACAGATTTGTTTTATTTTGATGTTTTTTTTTTTTCTAGTTTCGTGAACTTGCACCGCGTCGAAACATTAGAGGAAACGAACTTGATAATCAAAGAGCACTTTCTGTTGTAGAATGGGGTGGATTGTTGGGTGACGGAGCCATCTCGGCTGACCATTGTTCGTGTTCTTCGTAATTAGAGGAGAGGAAAGTGTGAATGTTCTTCCTTGTAAACACGTTTTGTTTAATTAATATCCTTGTTCAGTATTGAATTTCAAATCCTGAAGAATTTCTTTTACTATTATCGTATTATTATTATTATTATTATTAATATTTTTTTTTTTATAGAAGTCGTTTATTTTTTTTTTTTTTTCTTCCACAAAGTGGTTAAAAGGTTCTCCATCCTTTAATAAAAAAAATAATAAATAAATAAATTATTTATTTTTATTATTATTATTATTTATTTATTTTTATTTTATATAATAAATCGAAATCCATGATAAAAAAAAGATACAGTTTTTCTTAATAACCAAATTAAAAAATCTTGGTTTAAATTCTAATATTTATTCAATTTTTTTCTCTATTAACATGTTGCAGTTAATTTTCTTAAATATTGAAAGTCCCTTATTTATAAACAAGAAAAACCCTGGATAATTTTTATTAAGTCATTGAATTAAAAATGAATAAACACACTTTAAAACAAATTATTCATTCATTTATTCATTTTATAATTGATTTAAAATTTTATTTTTTATATTAATATAAACAGAAAGATGACTCATTGACTAATAAAACTTGTCTTTTTCCAGAATTATTTTTTATGGGGGGGAATATGTGTTTAAAAACTTTTTTTAAATGAAGAGGGGGACAAAAGATGCCTAATTAATCTCTTAAATATAAGGTTAATGTAAATTTATACAAAAAAAAATTAATAAATAAATAAAGCTATTTCTGGAAACCTCAAATTGATAATATTTTTTCATTTATGTAATAATAATCATAATCATCATCATCATCATCAGCGCAACAATTCCATGGTGGGCCAAGGCTGTCTGCTTACTGTCAGATTCCGAAACATAGATATTTTCTTTTTACAGGGTAGGGTTGTCAGCCCTATGTCCAACGACCAGTCATATAGGACCGAGACCTACGGTTTAAAGTGGATTCCGAACCCCTACAAACATCCATGCCACCGTCGGGACTCGAACCCGAAACCTGTAGCACCGAGCTCCAGAGCGCTAGTCACTCGGCCATTCAAGCCCCAATAATTCTATAAACAAAATTATAAAATGATTATAAAACCTAAAAACCTAATGTAGGATATTTACTCAAAAAGCATTCGCCTCATATGTCAATAAGCACGATAATTCAATGTTTAATAACAATGTATTTTAAAATAAATATTTTAAATATTAATTTTTTATTGAATATAATAATTCTTTCGCTATGCCAAGCATGCACATTCCGTCCCTGAACCATCATCCAAGAAACACGAATTTCTGATACGCATCAATCATCATCATTAGCATTTTCGGTTTCTCTTAACTTGCCAGAAGAAGAAAAAAAAAGCAAAGATTTCAAGGTATATTAATAAAATGGAAGACCGCAAAAATGCTCGACATGCTTAAAAGAAGAAGAAGAAAAAACGAAGAAAACATACTTTCAGGTAGACGTAAAACTTTTATCTGAATCACGTGTTATTTTTAATCTCTCGCATTCTGAAAAGTGTGAAGAACAGAGAGCCTGGATGCGCCTGGTTCTTCTTCTTTTCTTGTATTTTGTTTCAATGTCTTAATCCTTCACAACTGAGTTATGTCGTTCCCCTTTCCCGATGTCACAGTTTCTGCAGATACTGCTTTAAGCATGTTGTTTGATAGGAGACCTGATGTCGGTTGGATGGATTTTCATAATAGCTACCGCAATTTGTATGGGGTCATCTTGGATTTAAAAGGTTATTTCCATGTGTGATTTCATCAATAATTGTGAAAAAGGAGTTATGTTTCTAGATTTTGGATACCAGATAAAGTGTGTGCTATCATTTTTCTAGACTGTTTGTGTGATGTATGTGGAAGACTTCTGATAATTTTTGTGGTGAAACGAACTCAATTTATGGCATTGTCGTTGTTTTAAATTTAATCGCTATATTTTGGAATGTTGTTCATTTTCTACATTATGCTTGTCTTCTAATATTATTAAGCTTTGTCTTGTGGTGTACTATTCTAACAAAAAAGAGATCTAAAAACGTGCAAATATGTTGTGATTTTGCATTTATTTTTGAGTGGCTTAAGTTGTTTTGAACTACTTAGAAAATGTCATCTTAAATACTATTTGGAAGAGTTTTTGAGATTAGAATATTGTTAAAAAATACTCTACGAAAAAAAAAAGTGTTATTTCGTTAAACTAAAGGTTTGGATTAATTTTTCTTCAACAAATTCTTTAAAATCCAAATACAAATTAATGGCTCTGTAATATTTTTTTCTAATGCAGCTGGCAAACACTTAGACAGTGGCTCTGTAATAGTACTGCCCTTTTTTCTAAAGAGGAAACAAAGCTGCAACAAGTAACTTTTGACAATTACATCATCTTTAAAAAAAAGTAACACAAATCAAAGATCTAATAAATACAATCAGAAGAACATACAGGAAAAGAAGAAAAAAACTAGTCATGTCGATGCTAGGTGCGCCGTCTAAAACACACAACGGACAGATAGTTACATTAAGAAAAAGTGGCAAACGCTTCAAATTCCGCCGTCAAGTACTCTCTGCAACGTTTGCTCTAACTCTTTCTCTGAGCCACTTCTTGAAGAAGATTGGAATGTACCAACTGGAAGAAATGAGGGTAAGTACACTAGTTCAAGGCACTGCAATCCACTTCATTGCACGCCAACGTACAATTTAATAAGTGTACATAAACAAAAACACGCCCTACTTTTTTCATTGTGATATAATACTTGGATGTAACATTGTTTAAAATGGCTTAATGAAAAAATAATAAAAATGGGTATTTCAATCTTTCCCCATTACATTAAATAACCCAAAATTTAACATGAAGTGTTTTTAAAAAATGTTCTACTTACTGCAGAATAAGCAATATTTATTTGTTTTGTAATTTTACTTAAACTGTAAACAGTATTAATTATAAGAATATAAATAAACATGAAAATATATGAAAAAGTAACTTATTTTGTTTGTGAACGAAATATTTTAAAACAGTTCTAAAACCTATAAAAAAAATGAAATATAAAAAAGAATCATTTTATTTGAAATATTCAGCAGTTTTGAAAATTTATATAATAATATTTTTGAAAATATTTAATTTTTGTATTGATAATTTTAAAAATCATAAATTAAAATACGTTTAAAATAAACAAATAATCATTATATCATTAAAACATATACATGAGGTTTTATTAATTTTTAATTTTGTGTTTTCGAAAAATTGGAACTTTATCACATGCAATAACTAAAAAATTTAATATTTATTTATTATCAAGAATAAAGTATTTTTATTTTTAATAATTATATTAATTCTGCTTAATTACTGGTTATAGTAATATAATATTTGTATTACACACATGATTCTAATAGCTAATGTAATACAGAGTATTTAAAAATAATATTTTCATCTCTTGTTTAATTATATAAATATTTTTATTTTTTAATTTTTTTTCCTCTGTTTTTCCAACTAATTGCAGTAAAAATAAACAAAAATCATCATCCAAAAAGAAAAATATCATTCATATCTTAAAATTTATTGCATAAAATAAATATAAATATATCTAAATAATGCATTTTTTCTTTACTTAACTACATATAGGGCTTTTAATATTTCTTGGAAAGGTTTTCTATATCTTATACCTTTCTCCATTTATATCAAAACTTTTCAGTATAAAATTTTTAAAAAAATTCTAATAGTGGCCAATGTTTGACTCGAATCATTACCAAACATTACATTCATTCTCAATGCAATGTATCCAGCAATCCAAAGCGTGACGGAAAATTCTTAAGCAAAAAGAGAAAAAGAAAAATTCAGAGAATTGAATAATCGAAGAAGGAATGACTTCTTCCAAAACTATTCCTAACTGTCATCTTAATGATTCGAGACGATTCCTATCTGGAGACTTTGTAATGGTTACTATCTCCAACAACTGCCTATTAAGTCCACCATTGATCCTTAAACTTTAACAGCAGCAATTGTTACGAAGGACAGTCGACCTTGCCTTTCATAATTGGATATAGGAAACAGTAAACTACCCCCTTTTAAATAATTTATTTTAATGACCGGGTGTTCCAATAGGATCCTCTCTTCCTGTATTCCACAGCAGCTTATTTTCCATCTCTTCCCCTCCCCCTTGCCCAAAGTGCCTAGCGGTTCTTATATTACCACGTGACGTCAGGTTGTGTGTGTGGAAATGCAAGCGTAATAAAGTAACTCTTTTCTAGAGACACACACAAAAAAAAAAGAGTTTTAGTTCGCTGACCTTCACTTCTAGCCATTTTGATAATTATAATTCTTCTGGGAGAAAACCCGCTCTGGTTAAAAAGAAATTGCCGACTCTCTCTCAGTTAATACAGCTGGAACAAAACTAATTTCTTCTCGAGTCCCATCTACCAAATGCAGCATTTTATTTCCCTCCATACTTAGTCTCGTGTTGCTCAGTTTTTTTTTTTTTTTTTTTGTTTATGTTCAGCGTCTTCTTCCTTGTATTCAATTTTTGTTCATTCACTTTCCTTTTCTTTTTAACGATAGAAGGTTAAGGCAAGTCGATCGTTAATTGAGTAATTGAAAAAATTAGTCTGATGATTTTTTTTCATTTCTTATGAGATAAGAAGTTTGTCTATGCATGACTCATAATTTTTTTTTCCTGCTTCAACGTAAGGGATTAATATTTGTAGAATAATATCAGGGATCTGAGAAATCTTTTTTATTTTCTGTTATTACCTAAACTAATGTAATCTATTAACTATCAGTATCTAAATGCAAAAATGTGAGTGAATGATTCATATATATTGGTACAAGATTGATATATACTGGTACGAGATGTTCATTCTTATGAAATGAGAAACAGTTTGTCTTAATTTTTTTTCCTGTTGTAACGAAAGTGGTTAATATTTGTAAAATAATATAATCAATCTGAGAAATCTTTTTTTTTTTTTTTTTTTTTCTGTTATTACCTAAACTAATGTAATCTTTAACTCTCAGTATCTGAATCCAAAGTTGTGAAGGAGTGATTGATTTATACTGGTACTAGATTGATATATACTAGTACAAGATGTTCTTTTTTATGGGATAAGAAACGATTTGTCTCTGCATAACTCATAAATTTTTTTTCCTGCTTCAACGTAAGGGATTAATATTTGTACAATAATATCATGGATCTGAGAAATCTTTTTATTTTTTGTTATTACCTAAACTAATGTAATCTATTATCTCTCAGCATCTAAATGCAAAGGTGTGGATGACTGATTGATATATAGTGGTACAAGATGTTCATTTCTTATGAGATAAAAAACAATTTGTCTCTGCATGACTCATATTTTTTTTTCCTGCTGTAATGTAAATGATTAATATTTGAAGAATAATTTAATAGATCTGAAAATTCTTTTTATTTTTTGTTATTACCTAAACTAATGTAATCTATTATCTTTCAGCATCTAAATGCAAAGGTGTGGGTGACTGATTGATATTTGCCGATACAAGAATTGCACAAAGTTATTTCATTTCGAGACATTCTTAAAATGAATAAATTATTTTCATCTGCAGGGATAGTTATGAAATTCATTTTAAAATCTTATATGTAATGATAATTTTTTCTTGTATGTTGTAATTAATTTTTTTTTAAAACTAACTAGTTTTCGTAAACTAACTAGTTAGTTAACGAAACTAGTTTAACTAACTTTTACTTAAACTAATTTCGTTTGCATAAAAGCAATGTTTTGCAAGACAAATCACGTTACAAGAAACACTTACAAAATATATGATATAAATTTTACAATTTGAAAAAAAATTCAAAAGTAACTACTAATTCGATTTCTTATATTTCTACTAATTCTGATTATAATTATATATTTAAAAAGTGATAATTAAATTTTTATTTATAATTATTTTATTATATACTTTTTATGTTTATACACAAATATCTGATTAAGGATTATTTCATATATAATTTGCTGCAGAATTATAGTATTATCATTAATTGATCATA
This sequence comes from Caerostris darwini, assembly GCA_021605075.1. Classification (NCBI taxonomy): domain Eukaryota; kingdom Metazoa; phylum Arthropoda; class Arachnida; order Araneae; family Araneidae; genus Caerostris; species Caerostris darwini. The sequence goes on from BPLQ01010883.1 coordinate 82,687, forward strand.
AGGTTGCTATGCAATCACTCAGTTTGATATAATAATTGGTTTTTATAACGTACTTGATAGCATAAAAGGTTCCCCCCATAAACAAAACCAGATTTAAAATAAGAATAATAGGAGAAAAACAGAATTTAATATCCTTTCAAAAGACGTGAAATCAAATTACATTTTCTTTAAACCATAAGATACTTGAATAACAAGATATCTTTGCATTATGAAATCAGTTGATATATATTTTGGAATAATTTATTTTAGTTCAATTTCGTCGTTCATTCGCTCATTTTTTTTATTTTAATTTTATTAGCATAGTAAATGTCACATGATGTAAGCATAAAATAATTTTTATCTTCCCTTGATATTTTGCCATTTATTATTTATTTCATATTATCCCATATATTTTGCCATTTTAAAAATTTAAAGTTCTTAAAAACTGTGTTGCATTATAAATATGAGACCTTATTTCTAGTCATCAAACATTAAACACGATCCATTTTAACAATGTTACACTAATCCTTCTTTTTTCCCATATTTTTTTTTTTTTTTTTTAATTTAAAAAAAAAAAAAAAAAAAAAAAACCTCTTGAAAATTCCACACCTGTCACTACACTGGGGATAGAGAATCTATTGTCATCATTTTTGGACCCCTTTTCGGCACGAGGTTATAAAATTAGTGGTAAATTAAGTCGATCATTGTTATTCTCCTCTAGAGATTTACATTCTAACCCTTACAATTCACTCAACCCTTTATCAACCTCAGTGGGGGAACAACCCAATATATAATCCACGATGGAGGGGGTTGAAAAAAAAATAACCCTTGCACTCAAACTGCATGATCCTTTGAATAACACGTTACCCTGGCTTTGGGAACTATCACATGCCATCTGGCTATAAGTTATTTACTTTAAAACTTTTTGCAGCTGTCTATATTTGACCTAATTTAATTTTTCCCAATTTAATGCATCAACGCTTGCACTTTATGTATTTATAGTGCACTGTCTTAAGAACAAATGGCAATTATAAACAATTATTTAACATTGTTTTGTTTTAAAAAAATTGAGTGTATACTATAAAATTTTTATTATTTTCAGTAGTAATAAATTTAGTTCCGGATTAAGATACAATATAATAGTGAGTATATTTTATAACGTCTTTGCACAAGTATCGTTTGCATAATCTTTAATTGTGAGTCCTATTTTAAATTTAAAAATAAACCTTGCAATGTTATTCTCTGCTGATAACATTAAAATGGGTTTTTTTTATATACAGGTGTTTAAAGAATGTAAAATTGTATTATCAATATCACTAAAATTAATTCTTTAACTGTCGTTCTGTATCGTGCGATCCAAATCTGTGCTTCGCCCAAAAACTCTTTAGCTTATATTTTTTTTCCTATTTTTTTATTAAATATTTTTACTGATATTTTATTTATATTTTACTGCATATATAATGACATTTAATGCTGCACAAACCTGGGTTTGTTTCTTTATATTTAAAACGCTATCAATACAGAAAGGAGCTAACATGCACATAAGTGATTTGTAAGTAACATTTCATTAAACAAACATTGAGAATGTGTCCTTCAATAAAAAAATAAAGGTTAAGCTTCTATTACATACAAAAAACCTTAAATTTCTTAATTGAATAAATAATTGCTTTTAAATGAAATATTATTTTTATGACGTACCTTTTTTGTGATATCTTAATTGGCCCTGTTAGTTTCCTATTTTTTTTCTTTTTTGTATATAGCCTCATATTTATAATCGATTAAACGTACCTAATTTTATTGCAGTATTGTATCTAAGAAATATTAGCAAAAATTTTCGTTTACTCGATTACAAAGTTTTATTATTTACCATTTTTATTTAAATATGTCAATGAATCAAATTAGAAGTAAATTAAGTTAAAGCACTAATTTACATTAGAAATTTAATAATTAATTACTAATTACATTACTAATTCACTACAGTTTTCATTAGTAAATTTAATAGGAAAATTTTAAATTTTTGAAAATAAAAAAGCAATTTGATAAAAGCCATTGTAACAAAAGTAACTTAATATCTAATTGTTCCAAAGTGTTTTTTCAAATTTATCTAATTATCTATTGTTTTCAAACTAGTTTTCGAAATATTGTAATCATTAAAAATCCTTGAATGCTCATGATAATGCTTATCAGATTAAATCATATTTAAAAAGCACTTGTTTCATAAACAATAGTTAGTTTAAATTTTTGATTAAATTTTGTGACTCGATCGAAGTTATGCGATATAATACAAATTATCAACTGTTTTTCGTTTACAAGAAGAAAAAGTATTTTCCAATAAAAAAAATTCTTTCTCTGAATTAAAAATATGTAGGAAATATTAAAATAAACTTAATTTAAAAAAATATCTTTAATCAGTTTTCTTATAAGGATTATAATGAAAAAGTAAAAAGGTTTTCAAAATTATTGGGAACTAACCATTATAATATTTTGCATATTTTATTTCCACGCAATATTTTGCAATATAAACTTTGTAATTAAACGAATTAAATCTTGAACTTTCATTCAACTTTTCAAGTACTATATCTTCAGATGATATCTCAATTTTCGTGCGTGGTATACATGTCATGAAACAAGTTGCGAAAAAGAGAGAGAACTTTTTCAGCAAGCAATCCAAAACATCAGAAGTTCAGGTCAAAAACCATCAATATACCTGTCCTGTCTTGAAACTTGTTGGATATGAATGGCATAAGCTTATAAATGATATTTTGAAATATGGTTGAAAATATCCGTGTGAACAGGCCGCTTTTGAAATAACAAATGATCCTCTGGTATGTCACGTAAATATTGTGAGGCACCGTTTCTGTAAGCCTTAACATTGCGTTTCTTTTCTTTTACTTTTTCTACCTTCTTGTCATAATGTGACACGTTATTCTACCTTTTGTTATTGCGGCTGCTGCTATTGTTTTTGAGTGGTAATTAAAACTGAAAAATACAATATTTATTGCAATGAAAATTAGATCACTGTTTTATAAAAAAAATAAGCAACAATTCGGAATGATCAGTTGTGTTATCATAACTACCACATTTTCTCTATTGTGTACGTGTGCATTATATTAAATTTCTATTTGATTGTGTATAAAAATATACAAGCTTCATTTTAAAAAAATAATTATGCGAAAATTAAATGTATTAAAATAAAAATACGTTTATAAAGAAATTTTTTTTTTTGAGAAAAATAAGAATTATATGTCTGTGAGAAAATTTTAATAGAATTATTATTTGAATTCATACGGAAATTTAATCATGCATCTATTTATATTGATCTCATTAAAATAAACAACTCCTTTACATTGAATTTAAGTTTTGCACAATTTCAATGTAGCTAAATATTTTTTGGGGCCGAGTGACTAGCACTTTGGAGCTCAGTGCCACAGGTTTCGAGTTCGAGTTTCGGCGCTGCCATAGATGTTTGTAATGGTTCGGAATCCACTTTAAACTGTAGGTTCCAATCTTATATAACTGTTGGACATAGGGTTGACAACCCTACCCCGTAAAAAGAAAAAAACTTCTTCTGTATCGAAATCTGCCAGTAGGCAGAAAGCCTTGGCCCATCTTGGGGCTGTATTTTAAAATTAAAACAGAATTTTTTAAGCTGTCTTTGCACTTATTTAAAAAAAAAAATAATAATATATTGTTATTTTTATAAGAACGTTTACATACTTCTCAACTTTCTTCATAGCCTTTTGTTTGGCCCGTCATCTTTGATTAGTTGGTGATTGAAGTTGATTAGTTTGATAATTGAAGTCATTTTATATATGATTTCGGTTATTGAAATTGGATATATGAAAGAATAAAACATTCAAAAGTTTTTATTGGTTTTCCGAAAATTGTTTGTATGCTAATCTACTTAATTAAAACTTGCATGCATAGATAAATAAAAACTATTCAAATGAAAATTCAACTGATATGAAACATATGAATCCTTCATTCGTTCAACCTTAAAATAAGTAAGTATTACTATAAATATCATTAAAAATATCAATGCAATCACATGGATTTGACGCCAGTATGCCTGTCATACAGAAAAAATGGTTCCGAATCCAGAGATGATGCAACGGTGTAGTAATTTATCACAACTACATCTCCTGTTTAGTATGTGCTTTGAGTGGATTAAACTGGAAACCTCAAAAAACGAGATCATTTCTCAAGTTCCTCTTTGTCTGTCTCTATTTACAGAGAATTTCCGGCGCCGACAGCTGACACAGTTTATTTTTAGAAAAAGAGAAAACGGGAGATAATTCGGGGTTTAATGCTACTGACATTGGGTTCCTTTGACTTGAAGGCGTGCCATCTGTTTTACAACTCAGGGAAGCGGAAATTACTTGGTCTGTCTACCTTACTTGAGTTTCGGCAAGTTTCTGTATGCTAGCTTTATAATGAGATAGATATAAATTTTCGCGCCCCCACCTCCCTCATGCTTAAAAAAATACAAAATAAAATATGTCTGAAATAGTCCCTTCTGTCATTTTTTTAAGTTTATAATATTTATTTATTTTTTCAATCTGAAATGTTATTTTTTTAATAATATTTTTGTAAAGTTAGTGAGTGATCTGTTAGATGTTCATAAATATTTTTTTAGATATTCCTTTTAAACAAATGATTTTTTGTGAGAAAATCTTTATTTTGACTCTTTAATTAATTAATTTTTTCATTTAATTATATAATTGAATGTCTTTTTTATACTGTCTGCCGTAAGTTGATGCAGTGAAATTGTTAAGCACGCTTTTCTTGATTATTTGGAAAATTATTTTACAATATTTTCTTCCTTTTAAATTAAGAAAAATAAATTGAATTAATTTAGAAAGCGCACTGGAATTGCATGGAAGAATTATGTTTTAGCTACATACAGATTTATATTGAATTCGAAATATTTAAAGAATAACTTTTTTATTTATTTAAATTAATCTTGATATATTTTATTTGTTAGACAGGTAAATAAGATAAGCACACTTTGCTGAATTATTTGGAAAATTATTATATTTTGTTCCTTTTAAATTAAGAAAATTGAATTGCCTTAATTTAAAAAGCGCACTAGAATTGTATGAAATAAATATGTTTTAGCTAAATACAGATTTACAATAAATACATGATAACTAAAGAATAAATTTTTATTTATTTAAATAAATCGTAATATATTTGATTTGTTAGACAGATAGATAAGATTATTTGAGCATTAAAGATTGATAACAAAATGTGTTTATAAAAGGAGATATTTTGTCAACTTTATCTCCTTTGCTACATTAAATAAAGTGAAAAGGTTAAATTATTGGAGAGCATTCGTTGCATACAAAATTAGTATATATGTGATTTTCTTTTTAATTGAATTTGTAATTTTTATAATTTATTCCATCTTCCTGTTTTTATGATAAGAATAGTTTTATCAGAATTAATATCTTATTTATTGAAATAAGTATTTTGCAATACAGAATTTTAAAAAATACCAACAAAATTTGTTGGCTGTTATGCAATCTAACTGTAATGAACTGTTTAAAATGTATTTATATAATATCGTTTACAATTATATTCGATAGTTTAATAATTTCGACACTCAATATGTAATTAACGTGAAAATAAACAAGACTTGTACAAATTTGTGTTATGTTTTTAATGTTCGCCCTTGTGTGGCGCCGATATTGAGGTGTGGCGTGAATCACGCTCAGGTAGGTTGTCGTCCTACGCTCTTAATAAATTTCAGGGACGCTCGAGTGTAGGTGTCTTTTACATCAGGTTGACTCGAAATGATGCAGCTTTGACATCGTATACTAAATGAAAATTTGCAGCATGCTTTCTTCTGTGTATACTTTTGAATTCCTTCATTAAGGTGAGGCTAGGTCGTGAATGCATTTCTATTGTATCTTCAGAGACAGTCCTAGCTACTCTGGCGCCTTACGTTAAATTTCCTTGATGCAACCTTCACTAAGTATTAAGAATTGCAATGCGCATGAGATTGTATATGGTTAATGATTAATGTATTAATAATGAATAAATAAGAATTGTATTAGATAATAACTTTTTATGCATTATTTATAATTTTTAACACATCATGCATTTAAATAAAATTATTTTACAAATATATATGTGAAACTTAATCTTATCTAAGAAGTTTTAAACATGCTTTATTCATAGATTATGGATGATGTACGTTATGCGTTCATTGTAACTTTTAATAACGCAAGTGTGGGGTTGCATCAAGAAAATTTAACGTAAGGCGCCAGAGTAGCTAGGACTGTCTCTGAAGATACAATAGAAATGCATTCACGACCTAGCCTCACTTTAATGAAGAAATTCAAAAATCCACACAAGAAAGCATGCTGCAAATTTCATTCAGTACATGATGGCAAAGCTGCATCATTTCGAGTCAACCTGATGTAAAAGGCATCTACACTCGAGCATGCAGGAGGGCTCATATTAAAATCCGCTGGTGGTGTTCTTTGCATCATTTCTTTCAAAAATGAAGAGACTTGATTGCGATTGTCACAGTCTTAGTAAGGTGTCGACAAGCAAGCTGCTCAGGGGAGTTTTTCCGGAGCTTTTTTCTGTACGACAAAGAAATATGGAATAGTTAACCCGGACATTATACCGAAGGGAATGCCTTGCCTCTGGGTTGTTCGTTTTGTATATAAATAAAATATTAGACTCACTGATGTAAAAGGAAATTCTCTACATCACTTGTCAGATGTAGAACCAAGCTCCTTGGTTCGGAAGCCTGTGTTGCAATGTAGACCTACCTCCTAGTGGTGTACCCTGGGAAACGTTCTATATGGATAAATGATCTATAGTTTTCCGTATGATCGTCTGGTTGGCCTGCGTGTTTTGCAATGAATTGCTGGTGGGTTGCCTCAATCGAACATCTACATCGCATTGGGATTTTCGACCAACCAAAGTGCCCTCTTTGTGATTTGTTAACCAACTAGTTAACCAAGCTCATGTCCATCGTTGCTTAGTACTTCATGGCGGATCCGAGACGGCGAGATACTGGCAAGCTAGAGAAGTCTTAAGGCAGTGACTTCGGTCAATTCAGTTGAACTCTTTTGTGTACATTTTCTTTTTCTTTGTTATTCTGTATTTTCTCCCTTTTAGTATTTCCTTGCCATTGAAAATAATAATAATAATAATAATAAAATGTTTGGAAGTCTTACGAGCCATCTACTACGCCACTGCCGACCTTAATTTTTCATTGTCATAAAGAGAGAACAGAAATTTTCAAATAGTTTCTTTCTGTTGAATTCTATGATTTTATAACTGCTGGAAATCACTGTATTTAACAAAGTCATTTCCCCTCCTCATTTTTAACTTAAAAAATAAGTGACTTTTGACATAAAACAACTTTGTATATACGTGTTTTCCACTCTTTCACATTCTTCTATTTTCATTTCAACAACCCTTTCCTGTTTTTTTCACCTCATTCTCTCTTCATCATCATTTTCAGGCTACGTTATTATTGATTTGGAATTTTCTCAGACAGTTTTTATTGTCTATTGCAATAAATGGAAAAGTTAATGAAATTCTAAATTCAGGGGCTTTCTTGCGTGTAGCTCAAATCTTTTAAAATGAATGAGAATTATTAATTGTACTTGGAATTGTACGATTATCCACTTGAAAATATAGAGAGGGTAGAGAAATATTTATATTTTGTTTTCTGATGTTAATAAATAGTTTGAAATTCTCATTAAAAGACCCAATATTTTAATTGGAAAATTTTTCGAGTATTTTAATTAAAGCATTTCTGAATTTGCAAAAATGAAGATGATTTTGACTAAAATATTTAATTATGTATATTTTGTGACTTTTGAAATTATGTGGGAGAAAGACTCTCATTTATGCTTTGTTTTTATATAGAGAGATTATATTAAAAGTCTGATTTATAATATTATGTTTTTATAATATTTCATTAAATTGAAATAAATTAGCCCATTCCATCTACAAAACTATCAGTATCTTACCTGTGTTTCTATAAAATCTTCAAGATTATTTTCAAAACATTGTATTAATTTTCTTTAATCTTAACTTGTTATAATCTTATATAGAAAGTAAAATCATTTAAACTCAAGCAAAAACTTTTAAATCAATAAAAAAGCATTATTAATAAAAACTAATTCGTATGTTTTATAATGTAGCCTATAACATTTATTTAGGAATTTTATAAGCTGAAATAAATTCACACGTTGAATCAAAATAAAATAATAATAATTTTTAAAAGGAAAAAATTAATAATTTTATTGCATTATAAAAATATTTATTTTCTTTATACAGTATCAAGTTGAAAACCATTATTTAAAATCAACTGTAGTTTTACATATGGGCATTTCATAAATTAAAAAAAAGAGAATAGAAAAGAATTTAATAAGAAAATTTATAATCCATTAAAAATAAATATAATAAAAAAATGAAACTGATTATTGGATATATCATTTCTGCAGAAAAAAAGAATTGCATAATTATTTCTATTGTATTGTGTTAAAATAGCATGTTATACATATTGTTAAACTGGTTTTCATTTTCAAAGTACTAAATTTGTGATGAGTCTACATGTTTTATAGGTTGGGAAATAGAATTATTAATTCGTGGAAATCAGATTTAACAATTATAATTTACCAATTATAAATTTTTAATTTTGATTCGAACTTTATTGTACGATGGAATAATGATAAATTTGATTATCTATTATCTTTCGAGTAAACTGAAAGTTTTGCGAAATCCTCAAATACTTCCTTCATAAATTACAAATTAAATTTGTGATATCAAATCATTTCTACATAAAAGTCTATCTTAACTTGTTTTCCCTTTCCATCTTTATTAAAATCGATATTAAAGTAGGACATTTTGCACGTGAATCCATTCTTGAATTACTGGAAGTAGTTCAGATTCGTTTTATCTCTGCATCCACTCTTTTGTTCCAATTATTAAGTGTAGTATTCTCATTCAGATCTTAATTCTGTTCGTGGAAGTTGTTTGGCACGTCATCAAATATGTTAGGAAACATTCTTCTCCATAAATCCAGTTATTCATTTCCATAATACTTGTCAACTGTTTCCGCTATAATGCCGTTTGTTTTTAACATCGTTGATGGTGTGAAAATTCAGACATGTAACTTGTGTGTGAATGAAGTGTGTCTAAAAGAAGTGCAACCGGAAACTAGAGTGGCCTTGCTATTCAAAAATTGTTTTTAATTGCAATCTTCATATTGCACAAATAGTAAGTAAGAAACTCAAGATATGTGAAATAATCAAATATCTGAATAGTTCAGTAACCGAAAATTGATTCTTGACCCATGAGTAGTTTCTTCAAAACATGTTATTTTTTTAGAACTATTGAAAAGTTTTTAATTAAATTTCTATTAAAATTTTTAGTTTTTTTTAAATTTCGATTTGTATTTATTTTTAAAATTAAATATAACTTTTAATCATTTTTAAATGATCTTTTAAGTAAATAAGAAATAATAGTTTCCATTATTCCGTACAATTTAAAAAAGCTTCATTAGATTCACAAAAAATAAATATAAAATAAGCTTAGATTACTTTAAATATTGTAGGAATATTTAGAAGTTTAAGTGCTAATGGATTTTTAATTTTTTTTTTTTTAAATCCACTATAGTAAATGTAAAGCAACTGTAATTTGAACAACTATTTTAAGTAATCACAGTTATTTAATTCAGTCACAAAGTTTTTGAAATTTAATTGATTGAAAAAAATGGAATTTCTGTTGTTATCATTATTGACAAAAATTTTTTATATATAAAGATGAAATGAGAATAACAAACTGAATTCTTCCATAAGAAATATTTAAACAGTATTTTTTAGCTCATCATTTGAAAAATAAATCGTATTTCTTTTAGTTGTAAACAATTTTAAAGTGGTATATAATTTAAACGAATCAAATCACTGTTTCTATTGATTGACAATTCTAATTATTATGATTAAATTCTTTTAAAATCACTTGTATATCACCTTTTTTCATTAAAACTAGATTTTGTCATATGTTTATGTTGAGAGACTCCTAATAGCAAAATTCAAATTATATTCTAATAAAGCTTTTGTGTGGGCTAAAGAAGCTTCGTATTGTATGCATACCTCACTGCTTTGATTATAGAATTATTTCACTAATTATCTAGGACATTCCAAAAGCAAATTAAATTTTAGAATTTGAAAATGTGTTACTTTGAAATTAATGAGCAGCAATATATGTAATAATTTTAAGTGATGCAGTAAGAAGCGAAAAATTACGAGAGCTGTATTATGCTTAATTATTTGAAAGAATTATAATCAAAATTATACATTTTTGAGTAATATGACGTAGCATGACTTTTGTTACAATAAAAGTTATCATATTTTTATTAACATATCTTTAGAAATCTCAAAAAATTATTTATTTTATTCTGGGGGCAATGACACTAAAGGTAAAACAAATCTCTTTTGCAAATCTGGGATCCAAATCCTAAGATTTTTCATGGATAATTAGTGTTTATGTCTTAGTTACTCAACTATTATAAAAAAAAAATAAGTATCTACAAATCCCTGTCTACTAAAGAGTATCAGAAAAAATTGTGATTGCTTTTATAAAATCTAACATCAATTTTTTTTGCATTGAATTAATGTGAAAATTTTGATTATGGTGTAATAATTTGGTTTCAATTCATTTTACTACAAATTAAGGAATTAACTATCACATTTTTTTTTTATTTCATTCAATTCAATATATCGCTGAGCAACTATGAAAGTAATCAATTCAACCCCATTTTATTTTCACGTACTTTAACTTTTTCCTCACATCAGAATAAATTGAAATGAAATGATTTTTTCGCGCTGTTTTTAAGTAAGAATTAAAAACGTTTTGAGTTTTGTTTGTTCCTTTTACACAATTTTTAATTAACTATTCTATGAAAAAGGGTACTTATTCTTTAACTCAGCATACACTAGATGCTGGTGGTTACTTAGCAAGTGTATGTATTTCTTTAAATTTCATGTTTTCCAGTAGTGTGTGACTTGGATTGCCTAAATCCTCCTATAGTCTTCAGAACTCAATTTTCTTTTCCGACTATATTGTTGTATTTCAATGAATTAATAATTAAGATACGAGATTTATTTTGTAGAATTAATTTAACGAAGTAAATATAAATATATATAAAAGCACAAAAGAAATTTTCCTCATGAATCTTCATCACATTCAATTTTTGTCAGCAAAGGATACTTAATTTTTATATACTTCAGAGATGATACCCTATTTCACTTCCATACAGAAAAAAAAAAGTTTTATTAGCAAGACAATGAAACTAAAAATTGATCTTTTAATTTTTTGTAGGCTTATAAAATATTTAATTTGTTATTTTAACCCTATAAATAATAAATATATATCATTAAACTTTTTTAAAATTCAGGAAAAAATAGGAAATGCTGTAAAAAATGTTATGTCCAGAAAAGAAGGTATTTCATAGTTCATTTTCTAATAGTTATGTCGGATATTTGTGAAAGAAAAAGAATAAATATGAAAACTAAGAATCAATATGTAATACAAAAACAAAGAGGAATTCTCCACAATTTACATTGCATTGAATAACATCATTTTGGTACTGTTGGATGTATATAAATTTTGGAAATATTAATACAATGACTACTGTTGCTCTGAAAGTTTCTCTTTGATTGATCCTTGCTATTGGGTTTTGAAATAAGTGCATAAAGCTTCCATGAGAAAAGCATTTATACACTTTCCTGCAATCTGAGACAATTGCATATTCTAATAGAGTAGTATCACATCAACAACAACAAAGAAGAATATTTGTTACCCTGTCAACTTATAATGACTAACAATCTTTTATTTACTCTTTTTCCTGTAAAACATATGCATAATTATCATATTTTTGTCGCTTTCTGTTTTGTATCTGGAGCATCAATTTTTTTATTGATTCAAACTAAATCTATTCACACATACTGTTTTCAGGAAATGAAATATTTTTTTAATTGATGAAAGTATAGTCCCATATGTAATCCTACCAATCATTATGTATAGAGACAGTGTTTGATACAATTACAGATTAAATTCCTTGATACCCAGTATCTATTTAATTCATAATAAATTTTGTTTCAACTTCATGAACTACACATGCATTAAATTTAAAATGTCACTAATGCTGATCTTGCTTTTTCAAACCACAAATTAATCCTGAAAGGTTTCTTAATATCCTTTTTTTTATTGAACACACATAATTAAAACCCTCTTCCTTCTTTTGTTTGTAAGACATTCGATATCTTAAATTTTACTTGTATAGAACTCAACAACACTTTCCTTTCCTTGTTTTATATATTGCTGAATTTTTTTAAATCGCTGGAACTCATAAGAAATATCCAAACTTTGCATAAAATAAAGAAAATAACATGAAAATTATAAACAAAAGTTAATTTCTACAAATATACATAAAAATATTAATCTAAATCTAATATTAATTTAATTTGAACATTACTAATGCAAGAAAATTTGAAAAGATCCAGCACGAAAAAAAAAAAATATGTCCAAGAAGCTTCAGCACACATTTAATGCCTTGTTTACTTATTATGTTATTAGTGGAAAAAAATATGTATACAAACAACATGGTATGTTCAACTACATTTACAATATTTAAACCTTCAGGAGTTTTACAGATTTATGAACTCAGCATTAGTCAGAAAAATTGATTTCTATCTTAAAAATTATCAAACTACAAAACATATTTTTGATAATTATTATAATTCTAATATATCCCGTGTGTCCCAATCTAATCTCATTGTGCTAATCTGTTTTGTTTTTAAGTATATTATCAAAATGTTTTGCTTGTTAGACTTGAAATTTAATAGTTTGTGTTAGTATTTTATAAAGGGGAGAAAAAATTAAAAAATTCATTTTGTAAGTTTTTGAAATTCTTCAGTTCTTTTTTATTTTATTTTAAAATTTGCACTTTTGATTGAAATACATATTTTATTAGTTTACCTTAAGATATATAAGAATTGAATTCTGTAATATGCATTTATGATAAATTAACATCTGTAGCTTAATTTTTTATTTTTCTTACAGAGACAAATTGAAAAGGGCAATGATTTGCTTGAAGAAGTGTCAACATTCAGCCATGACTCTTGTCTCCCAAAAATTCAAGAAGAAAATCCTTCTGAGCCTGCAGAAGAAGAAGGAGGGGGAGTACAAGAGTTGGCAACCTCTTTGCGTCAGCATCTGGGATCCTTTACTGAAAAATTGGAAGGAACACGGGAAAGAATTGAAGATACAGCAAAATGCTACCAACTCATGGATAAGGTAACATCTCCTCAAAATAAAATACTCTGTATTTACGCATATGCTTAGATATTTTAAAATATAAGAACCAATTGATACAAAACATAAGATTTATTGCAAATTTATTTAAAGAAATTTACAATTAATTAAAATTCATTAATAATGGAACTAGCATTTTTATTATAAATCAATAAAAAGATTTATCATTTCAAAGATTTTAAATCTTAATCTGTAACACATATTTTAATCAAATAAAAATAAAATTTTATATTTCTAAGTATTTAAATATTCGCCTGTCATTTTATATATAATTAAGATAAAAAGTTCTGAAGAGGAAAAAGTATATGAAATCAAAGTTATTTCATTTCATAACTTTGAAATTAAATCCCAAATTTATGTTTGACTTTTTTCCCCCCTTTTAGTCTTATGAATGGGCATTGGATGCCATGAGATTTGTATCCAATATGGGAATTACTAATACTGAAAGTGCAGAAGGTATTTTACGACAAATAAGATGCCTCCAAGATTATGCAGATAATCATTTACGTGTTCCTGAAGAAACATTTACTGAAATGTTAGATTTAGCCTCTAAACTAGGAAATGAAAAATTACTAGAACAATGCAAGGTAAGTGTATATTTCTATTTAAATTATATTAAGCAAAGTTGTAAAAGAAAGTGTACAAGAGGAATTTAAAAAAAAAATTGTTTAAGAAAATAACATTCAACAAGAATAGATTGTTCTGAATAAATCGTTTAGACAAATATTTAGCTGCTATATGTTATTGTGATCAATTCATAAATGTCAGCTTCAAAAAAAAGTAATACTTTGACAGAAAGTTAAAAACAAAATATTTTGTGTATTACTTTTCAAGCTTTGTCCAAAACGAAAAACTTCAGTTGATTTCAAGAAAAATAGATAGTTTTATGTAATTCTTTTTATAATTAATAAAGTAATAATCACTTTTATTAATTATTCATAAATCATCTATACATTTTTCTTTTTGTTACTAAAGAGAACTGTTAGTGATATCTTAACTGAAAAGATAATAAAATTTAATGGATAAGCTTATGACAAAAAGCTTACATAATATTAAAGTGTTTTTTTTTTTTTTTTTTCCCCACTTATGATACTTTTATTTTCATTTTATACTGTGCAGCATTACGTTTACAAAAATTAAAATTATTTTGCTACATTAAATCAAATTAGTAATAAATAATTTCAGCATACATATTATTGCATTAAATGATAAATTAACCTTACATTAATGAAATCTTCATAATTTTTTTTTAAATTACTATAATACTTATATTATAAATTACAATTGTGTATATGTTTATGTGAATTTTGTGGGAATATTAGTTAATTCTCCATATACACACATCGACAAGATTTAAAAACTAGCATTTTCTGAGATATCTTTTGAAAAGTATCTATTTAAAGCTGGCATCTGTATAAAAATGTATCATCTATATTTATTTTACTATATTTAATTAATTTACTTATTTCCGATCTTTAAGGGGTTTTTTTAATATATATATATATATATATATATTATCATTCTTAATGTATCTTACAATATAGAAAGCTTCATGAAAAATGTTGGTATTGAAGCAAGTTTCTATTTTGTTTCAAAGTATATTTTTTCAATTAAAAATAGTTTTTATTATAATATTTTTTAACTATGCATTCAAAAATTTGCATTCATATAATTGTTTTATTTCAGGTTGTGAAATTGCGTTGTGAAGAAACAGTAGAACTAATCAAGGCACGACAAGCAACTTTGCAAAAAGTCAAACAACAAATGGAGGTTGACTCATTGCGAGGACCATGCTGGGAAGCTGAAGATGCCTCTCAGACTCCTCGAACAATGCGTTCTCATTCTCAACCTTTGAACTCCTGGTTACCTATTGGTGCAAGCACACCATATCCAAGTTTTTCGTGTCACCAAAGACGACGCTCTACTGGAGGCCCAATGGGTGTATCTATGTCGCAACGTTATGGATCTCCTATAGGATCCTACACTGCCTTCCCGAGTAGCTATTACCCTTCTACTAAAGAGTCTTATCATTTGGACAGTTTTAGTCAAGAGAAAGAAGATAGACTTTTAAATCAAGGACTCATTACAGAAGATTTAACTTCAAATGGACCTGTTGCCTCAATATCAAAGACTCTTTTAGATATTCGGGGTTCATACCGAGCAAGTCATTCATCGTCCTCTTCTTCATCATCTTCTACAAGTAGTAAAGTGAGTAATTAAGCTTAAAACATTTTTTTATTTTAAAGTAAAAATTCTCAAAGTAAAAAAAAAAGTTTTATTTATTGTACATCACACAGTGTGTTGAATATTTTAAATAATCTTATCACTTATAGTTATAATAGTTTATGTATATGCATGGATAATAAAATTAAGTTCTATGAAGCTTTAAATGTCCATTAATTATAAAGATATGATAATTTTTTTTAATCTGAATATTTAAATATTACAATTTAATAGTTTTATTCTGCAAAAAAAAATTCTGCATTATGTGAAATTTGTTCTTGATCTTCATTATTTATTAATTTCAGGATGCTAGTATAGGTCGAAAAACCCCTCGCAGTTTTGGTCTTGGAACAGATTCTAAATCAACCAAAAAATTACCAAGACGTTGTCAGCTATGGCAAATGAGAGATGAGGCTCTTGAAAAAGTTAAAGCAGAAGTTAGAGAACAAACTGCTTTACTGCGAGTTGAAAAATTGCGAGATTGTCAAAATGAAAATAGGTAATAATTCTTCTGGAAATATCCTTGATATTTTATTCTAGTCAGGGAAAGCTGGTCTCATTTTCAAAAATTTTAATAGTTATACACACTTGTATTATCATATATTTTGTAGTACTTCGATTAAGTGAAAATTTATTTCAGTTTGTTTTCTTCTGTAATATATAAAAAAAAATTATATAAAAATTTATTTTAAAATAATTACAGATCTTAACTAAATTTATACATTCTTTTTTCGTCAGAAATTAACATAGTTATTTATTTTATTTTTAGTATTTTACACTTAGAAAGTTGCACTGGTTATATAGTAATTTCAGTTATCTGATATACACTTGATTTCATGAATATCCAATCATCAGGGGTCAGTGTAATGAAAGGACTTATTTTCATTTAAACTGGGTTTTTTTTTTTTTTTTTTTTTTTTTAAATATATATATATATATATATATATAGTTGAAAATTTTAATTATTTTTATCTATTAGATATGAGAGTTCAGAAGCACCAAATACTGATAAGATACCTAGGAAATCTCTCCTTCAGCCTTCTCCTGATCCTGCTCGTGGTCCTGTTCCTGTGAACACACACCTCATGAATCCTATTGATAGTCCTGATGCTAACTGCAAAAAAGAACTCGGCAATGACACTGAGGCTAAATCAAAAAAGTGAGTTGTGCTGTTGTATGCTTTATGCAAGCTTTTTCTGTTTTTTAGTTTTTTTTAATGCTTATTATTTGTAGAAAAAAATGGATTTATTAATACTATCTGTGGTAATTTGTTTCTTTACAAATTAAGTTGTAATTTGGTATCAAATATTAGCTATATTGTTATCTAGTTGCTGTTATTATTTAATTCTTAATTGTTGCATATTAATATTTTAAAATAAATCTTAATCAATTTAATTAATTTTTATCGATTTTTAAACTTAAAACATTTTATGTATATGTATGTAAATTTTATTTTGTTTTCTCCTTTAGGACTCTCATGCTTATAATGCAAGAGTTAATTCAAACAGAAAGGGATTACGTAAAATCTCTTGAATATATTATTGAAGTAAGTATCTAAATAATTTTTTATTAAATAAATATGCAAAATAAAAATTTATAATTATGTGCTTATTATGATACATTCAGAATTTTTTTTTTATATTAATACTATGATAAAAGTTTCAATTTGCTAATTTAAATATAAAATTCATGATAATATGTATTAAAATTAATTTTTTCAATCACTTGTAATTGATAAAAACATTTCTAATTTTTAATAATTTCTGTTTTTTCCTAGAATTATATTCCCGAGCTTCTTCGAGATGATATCCCGCAAGCGCTAAGAGGTCAAAGAAATGTTGTCTTTGGAAATATTGAAAAAATATACGAGTTTCATTTCCAATATTTTCTTACTGAGTTGGAGCACTGTGAAAGCTCACCATTTACTGTTGGGCAATGTTTCCTTGATTTTGTAAGTTTGATTGCAATTTGATTTTTTTATGTATCAATTACATAATTTATAATAAGGATTCAAATTATAAAATATTGTATTTCTTTATTTATGAAATTTGATTATTTTATATGATGAAGAGTATGCTATTTCAGATACTGCATCATCAATACATTAACAGCGTAAAAGTATTTTAAGAAGATGTTTATTGCAAAAATAAAACTTTTTTTTTCCTTCTGTTTTCAGCAACCTCAGTTCTATCTATATGCGTTATACAATAAAAACAAACCAAAGTCGGATGCACTTATGTCTGAATATGGCAATGCTTTTTTTAGAGTAAGTAACATTTTTCTTTGCACTTTATTATTTAATTGTTAATGTTTTTAGTTGGTTTTTTTTTTTTTTTTTTTTTTTTTTTTTTTTTTTTTTTTTTTTTGTCATGTTTATTGCATAAAATTATTTTAGTTGTTAATTTTTCTTAATTGGGGAAAAATTCTTAAAATATGGTATAAAAAAGGCTTTATTTCTATAGAAAAAGCAACTTGAACTGCAGGACAAAATGGATTTGGCAAGTTATCTCTTAAAGCCTGTCCAAAGAATGGGAAAATATGCTCTGCTTTTGAAACAGCTATTAAAAGAATGCCCAGAAAGAGAAAAGGAACACAAAGCTCTAAAGGTATCTATCAAAATAATTTTTAGTAATTAAATTTTTATTAATCAAAATATTTTTCTTCTATCTCTTAAGCTTTTATTTTTATACATGAAATTCATTTCAGGCTGCTGAAGAAATGGTTCGCTTCCAGCTCAGACATGGAAATGATTTACTTGCAATGGATGCATTAAAAGACTGTGATGTGAGTACTAACAATTTTCAATTGCAGTCTAGAAACTTTATTTTAAAATAGTTAATTTTATTCCCTATTCAGTGTATTTATATATATTTTAAAATTTGATTTTATTTATGTAAAGGTAAATGTAAAAGAGCAAGGCCTACTTTTGCGTCAAGACGAGTTTATTGTATGGCAAGGCAGATCTAGGAAATGCATGAGGCATGTGTTCCTATTTGAAGATCTTATTCTTTTCAGTAAAGCTCGAAGAGACCCTCAACGTAAAGGTTATGAAATGTATCAATACAAGCATAGCATTAAGGTAATAATTTTGCACATTCATTCTTTTTTATTATGTATCTAAAATTTTCATTAAAAAATATTGTTTTTTATATTTTATTAAATTTACAGAATCAATTTATTTATTAATTTTTAATGTATCATTCTTTAGATTCACTGCTGAATACTATATTTTTAAGTAGTAAAATTTTAATTTTGATTTAGAAATGTTATTAATAGTGGAATTCTGTTAAAAAAAATACATATATCTAAATATTATTGTCAACATAACTATATATACACAATCCAGTCACATTAATGTGACCACGTGTCAAAAGTCAGAATAACCACTTTTGGCAGAGCGGACCGATTGCAATTCGATCAAGGTAATTAACGATTGAAATGCTTTCCGATTCTCTAGGACATCCTTTATATACACTCCACTGCAATGTGCTGCCACCTGCCTTTTGTGATTGGTTATTTCACGTTGACGTCGAAAATAGGTGGTGGTCACATTAATGTGACTGGACTGTGTATATATATATACACAAACACATTTATTTCAATACAACTTGAGAGGTTAATTTCCTGCTTTAGAATACAATAGAAAAATTATGACTTAGTGTAGGTTTTGCACACTTTTATTCTTTTGAATAATAATAATAAAAAGAACTCTTTAGCTTTGTTGTAAAAATATTCCATTCAAGGGGAAAAATTTTTTTAAATAATTTAATTGAAGAAATCTATCTAATAATGATAATAAAAAAAAAAAAAAAATTAAGTCAATTCATACTTCAGAAGAAAAAATTTTATTTTAGTTATATTAGAGAAATTTTTTTTCTCCCATATAAAACTAAATTTAATTAATTAAATTTATTTAATGAATTAATATTTGAAAAAACTGTATTAACATCAAGTGTCATCCACTGCAAGTTTAAAAAAAATGTATTTGAACTTGAGTGGAGGAATAAAAAGTATTTTATTAACGATTGAAAATTTGAACTAGTTATATAAATGTATGAGAGAGAATGTGAACTAATAGTAGGAATTGAAAAAAATATTCTTATTTTTATAATCAATTATTATTTTTACAGACCACTGATTTAGGTATGACAGAGCAGGTTAGTGACAGTCCCACCAAATTTGAAATATGGTTCCGTAAAAGAAAGCCCAATGATACCTTTTTGCTCCAGGCTCCTACTCCTGAAGTAAAAGCAGCTTGGACAAGAGAAATACGAGGCATACTTCTTGATCAGGCGGTTAATAACAAGAGTAAGATTGATTTATATTGCTTAGTAAAAATTTCAAACAACTATTATTTTAATTGAATTTGCATTTTATTATTATTATCGACTCATTTTAAACTTCAGAAAAATGAATTATATCGTTACTTCAATAATCTCATATTTATTCATTAGTTATTTTTAAAAAGTTTCATGTAAGTTAAGAAAATATAGTTATTTATGTTAAATATAAAAAAAAGTAATTTAAAATTATAATTAAAGTTTGGTTATTCAGATTAAATTATTGACTTAAATATATGAATATTATTAATTATAAGTATTTTTCCGAGTTTCAAGTACCATTCAAAGTAAATACAACAAAATCATTGCATTGAGAGAAAATATTCAGCATAATAATCACCTTAAAAATGTTCAATTATTTTAAGAAACGATCTATATTTATATCAATAACCCATGGATAATTTTGAAAAAATTATATATATATATAAAAACTCTCATTGTTTTGAAATTGGTTGAATATTCTTCACATATACTTCCTTTTTTTTTCATTGAAGGTAATGAGTAAATATTTAAAAAAAAAAAAAAAATTCTAACTAATACTTTAAAAAAAAAAAATAATGACAATTAGTAAACATTTTCATCAACAGGAAAGATAATAAAAGTAAAATCAGTGTCTGTTTTTCTCTCACCTAAGGTGTTTTGGTTGTCTGTTTTAATCCACAGAATCCTGTTTTATATAGACTCAATATCTATCTGTTTATCCAAGCTTAAAATCATTTTTTGTTTTATCTGTGAATTAAATTGGAAGATTTTGTAATCAATGGGGTTTTTTTCCCACAAAATTGGTACTATGCAAGGTGAATAAAATCATTATGTTTATTCTTATATTAGTTTTGACATTAAATTTAAATGAAATAGTATCAGAAGGTCTTGCGAAAGGACTATTTCAAATGGCATATGAATTCTGAAATTTGATTATTAAATAAATGAAAGTTGAACTTGCAATTATTTTCTCATTTAGCAGATCTAGAATATTAAATAGCAGATCTGCTACCATAGTCTACTGGAAAATTAAAAGACAAATATATTTAAATCATCTTTACAAGAATTTTTCATCTGTATACATGAATTTATTCTTTTTTCTCCAGAGAATCGCCTTGCAGAAATGTCTTCCATGGGCATTGGAAATAAGCCTTGTTTAGATATCAAACCAAGCGAAGATCAAATAAGTGATAGATCTATTAGCATTCACCAGCTGGCTAGAGGTAAAAGTTTTTTCCCATTTAAATCAATAATATATTAATGTAATTTTGTTTTATTTTACAGCTTTACTAAATTTAATATTTAGAAAAATTTTAACTGTTTAGTTTTATTAATAAATTACTTTAATTAAAAATTAATTTTATAGATTTTGATAAGATAAAATTTGAATCATGTTACATCATCATATAAGTTTAATGCTTCACTAAATAATTTTTTCTTCTCTGTTATCAGTCTATTTTTTCATACAAAACAATAATTTATTTATTGAAAAGTATTATATGTATTAACATCTTTTTAAAATCTCATACCGCTTACTATATTTTTTATATGCATATGATATTGTACAATCAAAATTAAATCTGTGAACATTTATATATATATATAGCAAAATTAAGATATTTTTATATCTTTTTTAACATTAAGTAAATTCTAATTGTGCAGCTCCTCGGTTCCGCAATTCCATTGCAGTGTCTCCCTATGATATAAGGAATAACAGAAACTCAATAATATCTGTCAGTTCATCTTCATCATCTGGTAGCAGCCAATCATCTTTTTCATTCTATGGAGCCTTAAATTTGGGATTTGAACCTGGTGATAGTCCTAGACCCCTTCATAGGTCTCATACCCAGCAATCACAGTGTTCAACTGGTAAGTTTATTAATATAATATGCACTCTAACTTTAACCTCTTCAAAAAGTTTTTATAAATTTGTTGAATGGATAAATGAAATCTTTATTAGATTTACATATATGAATGAAATTTTTAGAATAAATATTTTAATATTATTATTAAAATAAATATGTTTAAACAGTTTAGGTAATATTTTATTGCATACATCTGGTAATAACTTGCATTACATTAGACATGCATCTAATTTAGCTTCATAATCTTAGTTTAAAAAAAGGGTTTAACCTTTTAAAAAAACCTTTCTATTATGGAATGTCTGAATGTGAACATGAATCAGAACAGGAAGTAAATTTTGGAAGATTAGGATTTGAGTAACAAAGATTATAATATTGAGTTTTATTTTTGGAAAGATGGAGCAAAATGGAAAAATGCCTCCCCCAATGCAATTTGTCAATATTGTGTCACGCTTACTTGATGACAAAAGCTCTTATAGATTTTCTAGAGGGCAAGAATATGACTAAACATAATTATTTGCCACTTTTTCTGCATTTATAATGCCTAATTTATAAAAGCAGAAAAAGTGGCAGAGAAAATTCGATAAAATGGCATTATCTGTTTGTGAAAATTGTGATAAATCTTTAGCAAAATCCATTCCATCCAAGAAAATTAAATTAGAATTCTTAACTGATTTCTTGTATTGAAAAGTGAATTTACATTACTTTATTTTCTCAAATTTTTCAAATGTTAATATAATTGAAAGCATTGATTTTATTATAATATAATAATATTTTAAACAGAAAATATTATTTATTTTACATATAAAATAATTGAATGTGTTGAAAAGAGTTTTTAAAAAATAGAGGTAAATTAAAATTATTATTTAATTGCTATTTAAATGAAATGATACTTTTCTTCTATTAAAAAAACATCCAAATATTAAGAGTAATTTATTTGCCTGTTAAAAGAGTTGATACATCAATGAGAAATTAGTTTAAAATTAGGGTTAAATTGACCAAATGCGTGTGCTTGTGTCAGAAAGTTAAGTACATGTGCTGAAGGATTTAAATCATTTATTTATTTATTGCATTATGATTTTCATTTTTATAAACAAATTTTCCATTTTATTCTTTTATTCAACATAATAATTATAAAAAACAGTGTGCAAGAAATATATATTCAATGAAAAAAAGTAAAAATTGTAAACTCTGAAACTTTTTATTAATTGTACCTGAAATACAAGACTGGAGAAAATCATTGATTAATGAATTACAAATTTTTTTTATTTTTCAGAAAGTGGCTTCTGTACTGATGTTAGCACTGCTGGTGATAGTCCCGAAAATGAACAACCTCGACACAAAAGAGCTGAAAGAAGTGATAGCCTTCTTTCTAGTGACTCAATGTCAACCAATATATCTCCATCTGAAGTACCTCCTTGCATGACAAAATTTGATCAATCAACAGAAGAGGTATAGTTATTAAATCTAAAATTTCTAATTAACAATTAAGGGAGAAAATATTTAATTAAGAGCATCTATTCAATTCCATTATAGGAAATTGCATATTTATTTATAATAAATAAATATATAATATTTATTACTTATTATTGTTACAAAAATTTTTGCGACATCTATTACATCAATTCAAATTCTATTTAGTATCCTAGCCATATAAATTAAAATCAATAATCTAGAAGGAAAATTTTCTTATATCTTATCTCCCTCCTTCTTTGAATTAACTTAATTTAACAGCTCTTAAATTTTCAAAGTGTAAATGAAGCACATGTGTTACTTTAAAATATTATTTGTTATTACAAGGTTTGAATTTCATGTGCCTTTAAACAATATATATATATAATTTTTTTTCATGAAAAAAGCATTTTGATTTGGATAAAAAATTCTAAAACGTTGACTGCTGTGTGAAGTATAAAATATTTAATTTATACTTTGAATGTCAGTTATCAGCATTGACTTACATATTTCTAAATTTTAGACTTTCTCTCAATTTTAATTATTCCAAAAGTATTAAACTAGGAAAATATTTTTAAATACAAATTACAGGGCATTTATTTTAAATTAATAATAAGTTCAATATGCATTCTGTCCTATGTTTATTTATTTAAATACTAAATATTTACATTTTTTTCTTTGCAGACTCTCACTACACCTATGTGAATAATTTTCTGAAATATTTATTTGAAGTTTGATCTGCTATTATTATCAATCGTGTTGAAATAATTGTCGTCCAATGCAAGATTTTGAGTGCCATACTGAAAATCAAGAGCTTTGTTTCTACTATATACTTTTTAACATGGAAACATTCATGAGATCATAAGCACGGGTTCATAGTTTTACGAACTTAATTTATTTGGTGAAAATTGTAATAATACACTATATTAATATGCCTACAGGCATATTGTACAGCCTTATGTTTGTTTGTTTTTCTTTTATATAAATACTACCTCCCCATATTACTGGTATTGATATTGAGCAATTTAGGAATATACTCAATTTTCTTTAAACCTGATTATGTGTAAAGTTACATTTCTAGAATCAATTTGAATCTGGAAACTAATATCTCTATAAAATACATGTATTGATATAATGTATTTATTTTTCTTTTCAGTTCTCTAGTTTTTAAATTTCTGTTGAAGTACATTTACCTCTAGAGTGGCATTAATGCAAAGTATTAACCTAACATATCTAATACAGAAAAATTATTAAAAAAATATTCTCAATATAACTGTTTATAAGTTTTAAGTGCAATTTTACTGTTATAATGTAAATGTGCAATAAACTACTTACTGACAATCTGATATTTATCAAATAATGAAAATTCTCTTAATATATTTTAAAATAACTTTTGGTGCCACTGATTTGTAAATTTTTGTACAGAAGATCTGTTTATTATTGATACTTGCTCCCTAGAGTATTGTGGTTTCTTTTTAATTAGTGCCATTTTGGTGTCATGCAACCCAATTGTAATGAATAGGGAGCACACTTTTCACTTGTTGTATATTTAATTCTGTAAGGAATTACTTATTAAATAAAGCATTGATTATTTGAGTTTGCGTTGTTATTTTTTAAGTATCTCATTATATGTCTCGTCATGTATACATATAGTTTACTGTGAAAGAAGTAATAACACTAAGATGCAATTACTTCTACAAAATTATAGTGGTCCGTAATATTCATTGGATGTGAATATGTGATATTTAATTCGTGAAAAAAATTTGTATATACATATGATTCATTTTTCATCAAATATCATTATGATGTACATAAACTCATTTTAATATAATTTTATTTGGCATTAAATCACTGAGGGAAATGGTACATTTGAATAATTTATTGAATTGAGTTGCTAGATTTGCTTTAAGGACTCTAATTATTTCTGTTTATCTGAAAATGGAAAATTATTCATGTTCATTCATGATGTTACTCTTCAACTAAGCAGTATGAGAATTAAAACTCGCATGTTTCAAATCATCTGCAATTATTATCATTCAGGCAACTATGAAAAAATTATCAACTAATTAAATAACAGCAGTCTGATACATCTAAACTTAATCTTATCTTATTACAGCTATAATAAGATAATTTTCTGATTTGGGAAAACGTTTTTTCATTCACCTACTCATAATAAATTACTTCAATTTATCTTTAATTGGTTCACTAGTTTCCTAAAAAAAAAAATTCTTAAATTCATTATCACTATGTTATTTTTGTATAAAACAATATATATAGATATATTTAGAAAATTAATATATATATATGTGTGTGTGTGTGTGTTTATTTATATTAGTTATAAAATAAAAGAAAACTTCATTATATGAATTAAAAAAAATTAGATTTAAAATGTCATCTTTATAAAGTTAATTGTGAATGTATGGGGAATTGACTGCACTTGATTCTGAGTGTATTTTATTCGGCAAGCATTGATTTAAATTTATTGACAATAATCAATAAATGTCTTGTGCAGCACTCAATTTTAAACATTTTGTAAGAAACTCAAGTATTTTTTATTCTATAATATTTCCTATATATTCCTATTATATTTCCTATTATATTCTATAATATATATGAAAAAAGGATCATCCACACTGATTTAAGCAGATTTCAAAAGTATTATGAATAAGTTACATGTTTTAGTTAAATGATTTGCATCAATAAATTTCTACTTAAATTATTTTTTGCATGTATATTTCTTAATTGTAAAAAATTGAAATAAAATTAAATGGCAGATGAGTGAAAAAAAAAAAATCTTCATAGTAGTAAGGTAAAGAAAGCCACCTCATTAAATAAATATACCAAATGTAGAGCAGCTTTCTGTTATGATATTTTTGACAAATGAAGGTGTAAAACAAATTCATTGACAAATAATATCACAACATGATGATTAGGGCTTGATGATATTGAAATTTCTTAAATCGATGTATTGCCTGTCTAATATAGTGATATTATGATGTATCAATTTTAAACAAATTTGAATATTTAACTTATTAAAATGTAAACAATAAAATCGTAGTCTCTGAGCTTTCCCAACCCACATATTTTTAAAACATTGTTTTAATTATTATTCTTTAGTATGAATTATATTCACTTTAGTTTACTTGATCTTTTATTTTGTTGTGTTCAATACAAAATTTTATTTTTCTAAGCAAATTATCTCTTTTTCCACCATTTGGTTATGCATACTTCATTGTGAGATATATAATTTATACTTCATTTAGTAATAAATAATTAGATGCGTTTGTTTAGTTTTTCCCTGATAACTTCATAGTGGAGAACTATCTTTATCTTGCAAAATAAAGAAGCAATATATATATATATATATAAATCAATTAATGTAGTAAATTTGACTACATGAAGGAAAATGTCAAGGATGGGGAGATAATTAATAGTGAGCTAATAATAGCTTAATAGTGAATTAATATATGCGAGAAAGTAAAAGCATAAATTTGGATTACATAAGTACTACAACATTTTTAAGTACCTAGAATTATAAAACATTGAATGAAACAATTTCAAACTGATACTGAAAAAAAATGAAATTTTAAATAAAATTTTTATTTTTGACTCAAGAAAACTATTCTTACAAAGACGGAGCACCTCAGGCAACAACTACTAAGCAAGAAATCAAAGGTTGTCGTGGGGAAAAAAAACCCTGATTAACTGGCCAAGTTAATTACCGCTGATCCAAAACAATTATTTATTTACTGATGTACACTCTGGTAGTACGTCCTAAACTGAGATAATTAAATATTATAAGTATTTAAACTATTTTCTCCTCAAGAATTTATAAAATTTCAGAAGTATGATGAAGTGAATTTAGAAAGGAAAATTCACCATTTAGAATTTTACGCCATTTTAGGAAATGTTACAATTATAACACATTTTTAAGGAATTCTACAAGTTGTATTTTATGTGAGAATTCTTGATAATAATAAGAATTAAAATAATATCTCTATTTGCAATCTTTCAATAAGTAAAAAATTCACATAATTCGGCAGAAGCGCTAACGAACTAATATCGAATATCTGAAATCGCCAATATATATCTATTCTTTTTGTTTCTTATTCCACTTGGTCGACAGCAACATCTAGACCAGGGGTGGCCAATCCAAATGATCTTGTGGGCCACTTTGGAAATGCATCCAAACTCCGTGGGCAGCATTATTAAATTATACATCCCCATATTAGATTTAAACCCAATACAGACATTTTTTTGAAGTGAAAAATTGAAACATAATGAGTTATTATTGTGTTTACTATTAATCTTGCATGTAAACATAGACAATATAATAATAATGATACTAAATGCCCATTGTAAAGAAATATATAACACTAAAAATGAAATATAAATATAGATTAAAATATATTTATTTTACTAGTGCAATATTTGTTTCTCCACTCTTTCACTTAGCTTTTGCAAATCGATCTCAGTTTGGGTATTTGCACATTGTAATTGGTGTTGCAGGTTAGCGTGCGTTATGTTTAAGAGTGTTTTGTGTTTGGTCAATTTCATTTTCGGAAAAAAAAAAAAAAAAAAAAAAACGATTCGCAGGTGTAAGTTGAACACGCTACAAGCTAACAACTTTTCGTGCCAGATTCCTCAAATTGGAAAATTTATCTTTTGTGACGTAAGTGTTATAAAAATCTATTTTTGATTCAGATGTTTGAAAAATGTGTTTTAACTCAATAGTGTATTGTAAGTCACTCGATTTCAACATGAAAGGGAGATGAATATATTTAAAAAAATTTGTTGTATTTATCTACTCTAAATTACTGAATCGGCTTTCAAAAGCAGCTGTAAGTTTTCTTATTTTTATAATTTAATTACTCTGTGAACTCATAACTGTCATAAATTTAACAGGCAATATCTGTCCTATATTCACAAGAATATTATTTTAAAATCAAAGTTAATTTTTTCTCATAATTGCGGCAGTTAATTTTTGAATATATGGATGCACACATAATGTATTTTTTTAGTACAATGGTTTTCACTACTTTGTCGTTGGTCCCCTCCTGATCTAGACCAAGTTCATGAATCGTGTAGACTTACATCTAGACCGAGTCATGATATAGGGTAAAAAACGCAGCTTCTTTTTGTTCTTTGAAGTTGCGGCACAAAGATGTGGGGCATCCCAAAAGGAGAAGTCATAGCACGTTATACCCCCGGGCACTGGGTGCCCATTTAGTCGCCTTTTACGATATGCATGGGCTACAATGGGGCTATTCAAATTCGGACCCGCATGGGGTCCGGATGTATCTTATTCAAAACATCAATGTTGAAATCGTTTTTCTCCTTCGCTCAGCTCGGATTTGTCGATCGCCTGCAAAGCAACATCGATCTCAAATGGTGACATTTGTGAAAGATGCTCTTCCTGCTGGTTCAGAACATCGTTCCTCTTACTGTTGATGAACAAACCATAAATGTGGTTATCGATTAAACAAAGATATACGCTGAATAGTGCATGATTGATGTAGCCAACCAAAAAACATAATATATTTTAATATGAAAAAGATTATAATATTTCATCAAGTTGCAAGTAAATTAAAATCAAGCTTTATCCTAAAAGAGTTATTAAAATTGACTGGACTTCGTGCATTTATTTAAATCTGATACATAATATATTTTGAATGAAATTTATGAGATTATTTATTTTAAATGGATAGAAATTAATTAATTACTTTAAGATTTTAAATATCAATTGATATATAGAGGGTTTTGTTGTTATCAAACTACACAGGAACCCCCAAACTGAAATTTATCTTTTTACTGACAAAATTTAAATTTTGGCATAATCCTACAAAATAGATGTTAGGCAATTGTCTAAGTGGTTGCTAGCTACATTAGAACGAAAAAAATAATAATATATATATATAGATGTTTTAAAAACTTTCAGCATAACGAGTTGAAATACAGCTAGTTATTGTTACTCTTATTTGAACCTTATTTTGAGTAATTGAGAGTTTTCGAATGCATTTCTTGTAAAATATTTGTATATGACTTACATTTTGACAAAATATAGATAGTTTTTAATACTTTTAACAAGTAGCGATTTCAATTAATTAACAATGATACTT
Source organism: Caerostris darwini (assembly GCA_021605075.1). Classification (NCBI taxonomy): domain Eukaryota; kingdom Metazoa; phylum Arthropoda; class Arachnida; order Araneae; family Araneidae; genus Caerostris; species Caerostris darwini. The sequence goes on from BPLQ01010883.1 coordinate 111,994, forward strand.
AATTCTAATTTATTTACTAATGTGAGTATTTAGAGTAGCTTAATTGAAGATTAACATGCTAATTGCATCTTTATTTTTATATTTAGAATCTGGTTTTTAAGGACATATTATATTAGTTTTCAATCATTATTTATAATTTTTTTTCCTTAAAAAATAAAACTGTCGATGACTATACGAGAAGTTTATTAAGTTTCTCGGCCCAAAAGAGCCGTTAATTCCTATTTGATATTACAAATGTTTACAAACTTAAGCAACAGTTGGTTTTTTTTTCTCCATAACTCCGTAAGAAATAACCCGGAAGACATGAAATTTCGAATACAGAAACTGTATTTTATACTTACAGAATGAAAAAAGCCTACTAACGCATACAATATGCAACAAAAATGTTTTATTGAAAGAATACAGTTGATACAAATGATTGTCCGTCTAAGAGAAAGAACAACTAACAGATTTCCCTTAAGGGATATGACTTCCTTTAACGGTAACTGTTGCTTAACATTGTCTCTCCATACTCAACTCCAAATTTATTCAACAGTTGTTGAGGTAAGAGGGCACATGCTTCAATGGGCATTTGTTTTAGATGGGTGATTTCTGGATGTTTTCTTCAATCTATTCTACTGATACCTTCCCTTTCTAGAAATTTCTCAACAGGAAGATTTCGATATGGTCTGATGTTATCGTCCATAAGAACGGTGCATCGATAGCACCAGAACAGATTCACCTGGTGGCAGATCACTTGTTGACAATATCGATCTCCTGTAATAGTATATATCCGCCGGAAATTTAAAGCTCAGTACGCCATTTTCATAATGCTTCCACAGATGAGACCTCCAAAAACATCATAATGACCTCTTTCACTATTGTTAGTGAGATAAAACCGTGTCCCTACCACTATATCAACTGGTGAATCGCTTGTGACATCAAAACGATTGCCATATGTAAAGAGAGCATGACTTTATTATTAAGATAACCTGCCTTTGTGTTTCTTATACACAAGTCTAAATGGTGCCATCGATGTGTACCTGAAATGAAGCGTCAGGTCGACAGGCGCATTAGCTACTCTTATAAAAGAGTCTGATTATAGTAAAATGCGATACTTGTCATCTCGTTGCCGTATTACTAAGTTGAATAAAGAGGTCGATTGCCTGAACGCTATGCGTTCATCTACTCAATGGTATGTGATGAAAGTAGGAAGTCATAATGAATAGATAATAGTAATCGTATGAATTGGGAAAAGAGAAAAAAAAGAAAGAAAAAGGAAAAACATCTCTTTGCGGTAGGCAGCTGTTGATCCATGTTCCTAGCTGATTTGTTTCAACGTCTTTCGCCATATTGTTGCCACCAACCGTTTTTACAGCTGTACTGTAATTTGGAAGGGTTTCCAAGTTTGTGAAACAAAGCTTTTGTCGCTTTGAAACTTTTAGGTTACATTAGTTACACTACTCACCTCTTCAAGATTGCCGATCGTTCTATGTGTAGATGCATCTAGTGGTGTCTTCTATCCATATTGCCGGCAGAAATTTACTTTCAAGGAAAATATTTAATGGTGCCCCTTATTCTTCTTTTTATTATAGGATTGGCGTTTGATCGTACACATTTTGCGGGTTCTCGTCTTTAGTGATGCTTTGTTCCAGATATTTGAATACGAATCTGTTGTGAATGTAATTTTTATTTGAATTTTTCTTTTGTTTTATTCGAAGGACAACAGATCATAACATTATAACTTATGAGTTTTCAAAAAAAGTTGTTCCAAAACATGCTGTTTAGATGTGTGCCTCAAAATCATGTTAATATTTAAGTGTATTAAATAATTTTTTCTTAAAATAATATGTTCTTATCTTTAAAAGTTGACTGGTTATGGACTTATCACGCTAAGGGCACATTTAAGTTTAAAAAAAAGTGATTTAACAAGTATTCAGTTCCTTTTCATTTTGAAGTTTAAAAGCCATGGAGATGTTAAGGAATGTAAAGCCTTTATCAGGGTTAGCAGATTATCCGATATGGATGCGGGATATTAAGAGATTTGCTGGACACTCATGAAGGAACTTTAGATGTCATTAATGGAAAACTAGAAAAGCCAGAAATGCTTTCAGCCTGTGCAGACGCAACAAAGATGAAGAAACATAAAATAGCATCTGAACTGTATCATAAAGCAAACAGTTCTAAAAAGAGCACAATAACAAGTATTGTAACTGATGCAGCTTATAAGAAAATAATGGGTACAGAAACAGCAAATGAAGCTTGGAAAGCACTGAACTTGACCAAATCATAAAATAGGGGCAGTTGGGATTTCGCGACTTTTTTGTGTCACCAACTGAGCGACAAATCTTCAAATGTAGTAAACCGGGTTTCTTGTAGTTTTTGCAATTCACTTTTATTATTATCTCAACTCGTAACTTGGCGGACATTAGCAAGAAGAATTTTTCATGCCAATCCCAATGGCCCCTATTCTGCGATTTTACAATTTTGGTAAAAATCTAGAATAATGTACCCATTGCGCCAAATCCATCGCCAGGAGGCCAAGTCCCCAATACAAACTTAGCTATCCCCATACAAAGATAGCTATCTGCAGTTAATTTTCGTGAGAAAACGATATTACGCCAAAATCCATCGTCAAAAATCTCTATTAAGTCAACATTAGTTGCCAAATAGCTATCACGTCAGATTTAATTGCTTTTACATAAAATTTTATCTCATTAACGCGAAATTTTATCACCGTTATGCCAAAAATTTATTCCTAAAGTGCTTTTACACCAAAATTTATCGCTTTAACGCCAGATTTTATTGTTTTAATAAGCAAAATATGTCGCTATTTTGCCAAAATAGTATTCTTAGATTGCTTTTACGCCAAATTATGTGGAATTTTGTTTTGCTAACTCACAAAAATGTAATTGTTTAACTAATATTAATCGCTATTACGCTAAAATTACACCAAAATTATTCACTAATACGCGAAATTATTTTGCTATTACGCCAACAAATTTTTATGTTGTTTATGACGCCAAATTCGAATAATAAAACAATATTATTAGAAAAGAAAAAGATGCCAGAGAATAACTTATATTTCATTCTGATATATGTTTTGTTGGAGGCTGTAATGTTTGTTTAAATGACTCAATGAAACCTATCTTTGCATAACCATATCAAATGAATGTAGAAAACGTGAATAATATCACAAAACCACAGAAAATTTACTTTAGCGTCGTGAACTAAAATGAAAAAGTAACATTTTTCAGCGCAAATTCAAATAATAGTTGCTACAAAATCTTAACTATGTCAACAGCATTAAAAAGAAATTAATTATTTGATAATCAAATATAAGTTGTTATTTCCTGCCATTGGAAATAAAAAAAAAGTTATTAATGAACTTAAAAATCGTTTTTATTGTTTGTTTCATATTTTCATGAGTGGCAGTATCATAACAATTGTTTATATTCTATATATAATAAATAACACATACCAAATAAATAAATATTTCTTTAAAGAAAGGTTGCACAGCAGAACATCAACAAAATATCGAAATCACAAAACCTCAATGGAACCTTGAAATTCTAGGAAACTTTCAGCCAAACATTCAGTTGGCCGTTCAAATGCTTTGAATTTTACAGATATAATGATTTAGAAAAAAAAAAAAATATTGTTCAATCGCCAATTGTGTGAAAATTGACTAGTGGTCAAGTTGGATAGATTCAAACAGAGCGGTATATTAGAGGAGAAAGATAATTTCGAAGAAGTTTTAATTAAAATAAAAATAATCTTACTTTTTAATCGTTCAAATTTTAAGCGAATAATGTAAAAAAAAAAAAAAATTCCACAATAATTGTTATACTTTTATTTTCAAAATTGCTTTGTATATTTTCCGTTTGTTACAAGGGGTGCAATTGCCAATCAGAAGTTAGAATTAAAAAAAAGCAATACTGGAGTATTTGAGCAAACACCAACGAATTTGAAGGGTTCGCGATTACCCTTAAATTTTATTTCCCTTAATGAATAATATTTTAAAATATTATGATCTACTAGAAAGTCCGAGCACAATTATTTCTTAATAAGAACATTTTTATTCGTATACTCATATGATAGCAGTTTTAAGGTTCAGTAACCACTGATATCTCTATTTAGTGCTGAGTTAATCATATTTATACACCCGTAGTAAGGCTTAATTGCTATATTGCATCTTTTAATTAAGGGGTTCATTAAAAAAACTTAGCGAGCTGCCACTGTCTATCAATGCATTCAATCTAATATCACTGACATGTCATTACTACAAACCTCTGAATATATGATAGCGCAGCCAATATAAGCGCGATGGTCATGACCTTAGAGCTTAATGGTGCCTTTGATCTACAGACTTTCCTGTAATGGACCATTTTGATAATCCTTGGGAAATCCTTTCAAATCACATCCTTGGAAAGAAACCGAGTTCTTGGGTGTTTATTTTTTCTGCAGAAAAAACGGTTGTTTTTTCAGAATTCCAGTCCAAGTCTCAGCAGCTAAATGGCTTGTGGGTGCTTTTTCTGCAAGTTTTTCCTTCATTGCAGCTACAGCGGAAGGATTATATGGTGATGGGAATGAAATAAAATGTATTTCAGCGAGTTCCAACGCCTTTGCTTGATCTACAGATAATTCTAAAATAATGCTAATGTTTTCTAGAATTTTTTTCTCTAATACGGGAACTTCTTAGGGCTCTTATAAAAAAATCACTTATGTATTCGTTTCGATAGAGGTTTGAATTGACAGACCTTTCTCAACTGCTGTACTTATTCTGAGATGGATTCCTCCACTTGTTGAGTTCTTGAGGCTAAGAGATGTCGGTGAATATTTCGCTCTGTTGTGTGAGGAAAAGAGTGTTCAGTATTGAAAAGGAATAAATGTAGTCTGAAGCTATTTTGATTCAGACCCAAGATTTACAAGTTCAGAATCAAAATTTTCAGGTTTAAGTAGTTGATCGACTAGAGAAAATCTGTTTCTTATCCCACTTGGTTGGCAGCAACATTTAGACGAAGTCCATGAACCCGTGGGTTCTCCTAGAAGGAGGGAGATAGCTTCTGTGAGGTAACACCCGTAAGTAGAAGTCTGACTTAGCTTCGTGTCTTGAAGATAGAGGGAAGTGCCTTCAGGAGGACTTTTAGGGAGAAATACCCCGCATTTGTATATTATATGGGAGAAAATCAGGAAAACACCCACCAAGTAGTTCATCTAACGAGGCAAGATGCTGAACATCACAAACGCATCGAGTCTCCTCTTTTTTTAATAGTGTATACAACAAAGCCTCCAGCGGATTCAACCTCAGTCCTAATGCTCACCAGAGGAGCACGAATCGCACCACTGAGACACGAGTCGAGCCTGAGGAAATCTTTATATATTTGATGAATAAATTCATGCAGAATTTTAGAAATATATAATGAAGAGAAGTTCTTTACAAGGCTCGATTCAACAAAAAATGAGCGTAAATCACTACAAATCCATTTTGATATAAACATAATTTTAAAATGAATTTACAGTGATTTCAAAGATATGGCATTGCCACAAGTTGTGATTACAATTTGCATGTTTAATTCTAATAACACAACAATTAAAATATATAACAGGTTAATAAATCATAATATAAGGACTTACTATAATTAATCATTTGTAAAATTATTAAAAAAAAAAAAAAAAAAAAAAAAAAAAAAAATGAGTAGATGATTTCTTGTTCTGTACTTATATTAGTCGTTACATATATTTTTGTGAAACTGTGAGAGATTTTGATTTTTGTGAGAATATTCATACATTTTTGTGAAATAATTTTTAGGATTAATGATTGCAGCTAACTATTAAATTTTTGTAAAAACAATGGGGGAAAAAAGCCTCGAGAAACAAACATAGTCAGTATCACTCAGATTAGTTGCAATTTGTGAGTACTGTAAACGTTTCATCATTTGCTACTTTTATCATTATCATTAGGGGTGCAACAGCCCCATATTGGATCAAGGTAGTGTGCCTGCGAACAGATTTCTAGACAATAGATGTTGTCTTTTTACGGGGTAGGGTTGTCAGCCCTACGTGCAACGCTCTGCAGTTATACAAGACCAGGACCTACAGTTTAAAGTGGATTCCAAACCACTACAAACATCCATGGCACTGCCGGGACTCGAATCTGAAATCTGACCAAGCGCCAAAACGCTATTCACTCGAACATTAGGCCCCGACAATTTTTATCGTTTTTATAAAATTTAATAAATTAATGTAGAAATATAAATACTATAAACTCTCCAATAGAAAATACGCATTTGTAAGAAAAGTTAAATTATTTTGTTTAAATTCAAAGATGAGCTAATGAGAGAATATTTCAATTAGATAATAGTATTTCATAATTTCATTTTATGACCATTTTGCGATCCTGTGAATTATAATTGAAGATATCACAAAATTTTAAAATCCCAGGTTTGGCAAATACAGTTATTAATAATAACATATAAGCTATTTCAGTAGCAATAAAATTTATAAATGCATTCCTTATGATATGATTCAGTGTAAAATCCGATGTTTTAGAAATAATCCAGAAACTCAACCCCCCACCCCACCCCACAAAGAGTCTGAGTCGTTTTGACATCCCAATTCCTTACCAAGTGTACTTATTATCAAAATGTTGAATGCAATACATGATTCAAATGTAATACACGACTTAATTTGCACACTAGCCAGATAGTTTTTCCTGGATAACGAATCAGACGTGGTATTGGGCTTAAATGATTTGTAATTTAAGTTTAGTATTGATAAAGATCTTTTTAAATACTCAAACTCAATAACACATATTAACTGGGATAAACATTAATTTTCATTCATGAAATTAAATTTTGTTTTGATGAATTAAATTAAAATTTGAAATGAAATATTTTATTTTGATAATTGCATCTCAATTGAGTTTAATTCTTGTATCTAGATATATTTACATAAATAGTCCCTTTCTACTTAAGAAAAAAAATTATATAGTAAACATAAAAAAAATGACCATAATTTAGGTGCATGTTACTTGAAAAACATACTTTTTATAAATTTCATTTTACTCATTCATTGCCTAAAATGCTATGAGTAAAATTGTCTTTTTCACTCATTCATGGAGGTGGCTACAGGAAGTAAAAAAAATTTGACCTGAAGTTATTTCTTTGCGCAATGTATTAACTTGGTTGCAACTCGGCTCAAGTGAAATTCTTGCGGGATTTATATTTATCTTGTCGATTTAAAATATACCTAAGAATTAACTAAATTTAACTTTGTCTATTTAAATTATAATGTGTTTTGAGTGGGCTGAGAGTTACTTCGAATTTATTCGGGGAAATTGTTTAATATATTTTTTACTTGTCCCATTACTGATTGCTATATCCCCTAAGACTCCAGTATTCGCCGCACATGAGTTCACTGTGTATAGAATGCAACATTTTGATCTACATGGGACACCCCATGGTTAGTGCATTTAAGTTAATTGAATTTAGATAATTTTTTTTTACATAAGTAATTCTTTTTTTTTTTTTTTTTTTAAAGATGTATCAAGCATAAATGTATTTAGAATTAAAAGGAAAAATAAATGTTTTATCTAATCTACATACACACACATTTATATATATATAAAATGCATATTAATATGTGATACATATAAAAATGATTTTTTATTATTATTTTTTTTTATTATCATTTTGATTTTTTCACGTTTGCACGTTATATTATGGGGAAAAAAAAAAAAAAAAGGAAATGCTGCTATTTATTCATTTGCAATTCCATTTTGTTTCATTCCTATAGATGCAATTGTATCAAATACCAGCATAAGTTATTTTATAATAAATTGCTATCTATACTCTTTTTAAATATATACGTTTATTCATGTTTGAATACAAAAACAAAGTTTTTCTGTCTTATTGCTTATCCTGATAGAAAAGCAATGTGTACTTGAATAAGATTATGAAATTTAAGAAATTAATATCTTTTAAGAAGAATGATTATGTTATAGCAATATATACATTAATTTTTGCCATCAACATTAAATATCTATTAAAAATCCAGTGATTCCTGGTTTTGAGGTATATTTTAAATATATCAGAACTTAACACTGAACAGCAATGGTTTTTTTTATCATATAATAATGGTATTCATAGCATAGTTTCAGAGGCTTTTTGGGGAATAAATTGTTTGTAAATGCCCCTTATGTATCATTATTGTATCATGACTTTATTTATAAATTTATTAATAAATTTATAAATAAAGTCTATATTTATAATATTTTGGTATATTAATACTATATAGTTAAATATATTTTGAGACACATTGATAATTGATTTTCTTTCACGACTTTGAAGAATTCAACCCAGAAACAGCATTCGAAGAAATAAATATATTTAGGAATTATTAAATGCTTCAATAAAATATACCACATAATTTATATAAATTGTTTTAAATAGTTCAAATAAAGATATCAAACATTTTTATTTTACTAATTTATGACTTTTTAATTGACTTATTGAATTTTATGACTTTTTTTTTAATTATGCCAATTTAAATAAATCGAACAACAGAATTTATATATGTATTTTTTAAATTTTGCTATGAATCTATATTTTTTTGCACATCATATAAAGATTAATATTGTAAGAATATGTCTTAGTGTTCCAATTTTTTAGATAAATTGCTTTAATACTTTAGTTAATATGCTTTCATATTTAATCTCCTTACAATGATCTAAAATTAATGAGCTCTAATTATTCATACGCTATTTTTAATTTTTTTTTATTATAGGTTGTCGAAATTCTATTTTAAACATGGAAGCAAGAAAAATCTACACCGCCCCATATACTCGTCGTTGTGTTGTTGCTAGAATATCTGAGTTTACCATATCTCAGTATCAAGATTTAATTCAGCAAAATGCTGGAGGATTACTCATCCTTATTCCAAATAACATTAGTTCTTTACCTGCTTCTGAACAGCAAGTAATGTGATTTTGATTATTTTAATTTATATCATGTAAAGACAAAAATTTTATATATAATTTTCAATATGTGTTTGATTAATATTTCTAAAGGCATAAGATATATATAATATTTAAAAATTTATTAATGCAGTAAAATTCAATAACCCTTTGATATATTATACTTTACTATTCTTGTATATTGTCATGTGTATGTACTATTTATTGTCATAAAGAAAGAATAATTTGAAAATGTTTCATGTCATTATTATCCTAAAGTTTAAAAGTATAAAAATTAGAATCTATATTGCATTTTAATATTTTATTGTTGTTGGATTTATTTAACTTTGTATATTATATAGAATTGATACTCTTATTATAAAATTAAATTAAAATATTGTTACTTGTAAAAAAATAAATGTTATTTTTGTAATTTTTTCCTTAAAAAAATATAATTAGGTTTCATTTAATAATAAAAACATTTTAGGTAAAAATAAGAATAATAAAAAAAAAAATCTTAAAAAGTTTTATTTAATTTTTCTGAGAAATAATGTAATATTTTGCCTCAATTTAATTAAGAGTTATTATAAATTATTGTTATTTGTAAAAAAATAAATCTGTTCTTTTGTAATTTTTTCCTTAAAAAATATAATTAGGTTTTATTTAATGATAAAAACATTTTAGGTAAAAATAAGAATAATAAAAAAAATCTTAAAAAGTTTTTATTTAGTTTTTTTGAGAAATAATGTAATATTTTGCCTCAATTTAATTAAGAGTTATTAAATGTAGGAAGGTTATTTACCTGTAAATTCTTGTAATACAAGAAATTGATAAACATTTAAAATGTTAATAGTGTATCTTTTAAAATTCTGTTGAACAATAAATAACCGGACATAAATAATAATATAAATATGTTTTAACAATTTAAAACTAATAGCTCTTCAAAAGTTTGTCTATTCTATTTTTTATGATTAAAATTTTACAATTTTAGAAAAACCATTTGGTTTTCTTTGGCTATTGTATTTTTTTATCTATCTAGAGTGTAACAATTTTTTTATAATTGGCTTATGGTTAAAATGTGCCAGTTTGCTTCAAACTCCAATGTGCTGTTAATATTTCTGCAATGCATACCAGTTAACATGCAGTTTATTGTCAAAGACCATAGTAAAGTTAGGAATAGTTGTCTTTGTCTGGTAAAGTTAGCTGAGATTCAAGTGGAGCTCTAAAAAAAAAAAAAAAAAAAAAAAAAAAAAATGACAAGCAAAACATTCAGCTGCTACCTAATTTATTTTTGAAGAAGCAGCACATCAGAATATATATATTCTATATAGATCAAATACATGGAATAACAATACAATAACTCCATTAAATCAAGCTATTGGATGTTTGACATAAATTTAGATTTACAGTTATGTATGCTGATTATATTTTGTTGTACATTTAATTTTGTATTAGGTTTTAGTACATTTTTGCTGTTAATTGTTTGTTCAGAGAGTCTTTTGTTAGAGATTTAAATTTGTTTTAATCCTCTGATTATCACTATTATTAACTAAATATTTGAATTTTCAAATTTATATATACTAAGAACTATTTTCAAATTCATGTTAAAATTGTTCTCTGTTCAGGTCATTATGCAGTTGGAAAAACATATGCTTGAAGAAGATGTGACTATTCCAGTTTACTTAGCTCATGAAACAAATGAATTGTTAGAAATGTACAACAGTATGGATTCTGCTCCATCAAGTCAGAAACCAAGATCTGCTGCAGAAGGTAGTTTTTAAATTGCCTCTATATTTTAATTGTACTTGAAAGCATCTTTTTCTACAATGAAATCTTTTGTTGTATTGAGTTTATTTTTGTGACTACATTTATAAAGTTAAACCTACTGTATTTGTATTTTTATTACTAACAATGCAAATTCATTATAATTTCTCCAACTCTAAGAAAAAGATTTATATATATTTAGAGAGGAGCAGAAGTTCTGCTAAAAATGTCTATGGTATTAGATTTGAGTATAATATAAAAAATGGTGACTATAAATTACTGAAATTAATTATACTTAATGGAGTAAGTTCAAAGTATTTTTTGATAAAATCGTTAGTAACATTTCATAAAGCCATTAATTAATTGTTATAATATTTTTAGCAAATATTTTATTTATTTAAATTAAAACAGAAATTTTTGTTGCCTATGTAGAACTGATTAACAATTAAAATTAAATTGATAGAAATTAAATACATTTATCGAATTATTTTTCTAAAATCTATAAAAAATAAAAATACTTCAGTTTTTAAATATTTACAAAATTAATTTGTAAAAAACAAGTATTAACTACTTTATTGAAAATGGATCAAATCACAAAAATGAGTATTTTTGTTTTATAATAAAAATTTGTTTGTTAATAATAATTTTATGTAATAATAAAAACTAATTACCATAAGCATTTTGAGTTTTCATATTTTATTCATTTGAATTTCATTTTTTTTGTTTATTTTAAAAAAGTAGATAAAGTTTAATTTGAAATTGAAAAACTTTTCTGGAATTGTGTGCCATTTAGCATTAAATAAAAATAATTTTGCATTTTTTAAATATTTTTTTGCAAATAATTTTATTAAAAGAAAAAATATCATCTGTAAAATTGTAGCTTTTTATCAGAAAATAATTTCAATAATACATTGAAATTATTATTAAAAAAATTTTGCAAATATTTAATAATATTGATTTTCTTTTTTTTCTTTTTCAGAAATACCTTCTTCTATTACATCAAGTGGTTATCAGTTAGTTGTGTCAGGACCTCCTCCTAAGCCATTAGCCGATAGTCAAATTATTAGCATCCAAGTAAAAATAACTTTTTTTCTGTTATTCATTAAATGCATTATTTTATAATAATTATTTTTCAGATTTATTGGCAATTTGTATTGTATTTATTGGTATTTAGATTTATTAACAATGAAAATGTTAATAATTGCATATTATTGTAATTGATATCTATAAAAAAATATCAAAATTTGTATGTAATTAATCTATTGTGCCAGAATGATAATTGAATAAATTTTTATCCCTTTATTTTAATTATTTTTAATTCAATTTTTCTTTAGGGGAAATTGTGTGGATTTGGTGTGGAAGAACAATTGCCTACTGTTGCAATTGTTGCTCATTATGATGCATATGGAATTGCACCTGTAAGAATTTTTTTATAATCTTTCCAAACAAAAGAATAAAATTTGCTTATAGAGCCTTTTGTATTATAAAATTTTATTTTATTTGAAAAGTATATTGTTTTAAATGAAACAATATTAGTTTATTACTATGAATTAGCAATATTAATAAATTTTGCTATTATTTGATTTAAAGACTATAGTATGTCTTTAATAAATAGAATAAAATTATTGAACTTTCAAAAAAAATTTGGAACATTTCTGATTAATACTCAAATTCTATAAATGCTTTTTAGATTCATTTTAATTAAAGGAATGCAGGAATATATTTTTTAAATTTTTTTTATGTTTGTTTAAAAGCATACCACTGACATATGTGTTTCTTAAATTTAATGTTTTCTTTCAGGCTTTATCTTATGGATCTGATTCTAATGGAAGTGGGGCAGTAGCTCTGCTTGAATTGGCCAGATTATTATCTCGATTGTATACAAATTCTCGCACACATCCTAGGTAAATTTTCTTCTTCTAAAGTTATTTTCTGAGTAAACAAGCCTCCAAATATTGATCAACATTCTTGATAGGTTTCTTTTTAAATTGAACCTTTTAAACAAATTGTATGTAATGAAAAAACAAAAACAAAATGTTGCAAACAAATATTTCATTTATTATACCTTTAAAAATACTTTAAAAGTTTGTATTATATATCTGACCTTTCTTTTTAACTCGTCTTTCATTACCTTTTAATGCTTTCTGTAAAATTTTAAAAATGAATTGAAGAAAATGATATTTTAAAATGTACATCCATGAATTTTTATTATTAAATAAATTCTTTTACAACTATTTTTAAATTGCACATACATTTTTGCATTTACATTTTTTTATTTTGTAACTGGTAACTTTTGGATTGTACAAACTTGTAGAGTTAGGGGAAAAAAAGACATTATTAATAATTTTGTAATCATCATCATTAAATCTTCATATATGTGGTATTGTTGGAAAGGGTTCAAAGAGTATTAATTTATGTTGCAATGTAGTTAATTAACAAAATGGTTAATCAACCACTAACTCAAAATTTTTCCATTACAGAACCTAATATTTTTAACATCATCAATTCAGTGTGTGAAAAATAGTATACCTGCCAAGTATTGTGATTTTTGCAATTATAGAAAAAGGCTGCTATACAATATTACAAATTAACAAAATGTATATTTTAATTTGAAATGAAATCATTAATATCTATTTTAGATATTTTGCATAATTGCAGACAGTAAATGGTATAATGTATATATATTTTAATATGGATAGAATCATATAAGAATAAAGAGGGATTTATTATGAGCTAGACAAATGGTTTTCTTTACTGATTTATAAATTTATTTAAAAATTGAATTCTAAAATTTTGTAAAACATTAATATACATTTGAATTTTTTTAATTGTAATATTTTATTTAGAACTTTTGTACATATTATACTATTTTAATTAATGCAAATACCTTTCATTTTTAAGTACTAACTACTGAATTTCATATTTTATAAATATATTTTATTATTTTGCTTATTAATTATTTACTTTCATAATATTAATGAATATTATTATTACTTTACTTTCATTATTTTACTTTCTAATCTTTCAAATCTCGTATTGCAAAAATCTTAAATTTATTTTGTTACATAATTTTCGAAATGAAAGTTGCTAGTTAAGATAACATTAAGGGAATATTTATTTGAAGCATTAACCCCTTACCTGCCGAGGAAAACTTACGAGATGCGCTCCCCAGTGCCACCGTTTTTCATACAGGCGCACGTAGTTATGCGATGTATTGCCGGAAAAAAAGAGGTGCATTTTGCAACATAAAACCTTTTTACTTTCACAGAAAAAATAAAATGTAAAAAAAAACAAAAATTCTAAATTTAAAGTATAGAATAACAGTGTAATAAAACAGATGTTAGAACTTATCTGCTGTGTGATATTTCCTAAAACAAGAATTCTTTATTGTTTCATATGTAAAATATGATAGGAGAAATAACTATTTATTTAAAATGTCTAAAATTGTTTTTTATAAACCAAAATCACATTCATTGCATTGATAGCGGGTTTCACGACGAAACGGAAGCAAAAGAAGAATAAAAAAGCACGACCTACTCAAACAGAAACAGAAGCAAAAACTGCACAGCTATGACTCACCGTTTCAGAAACATCCCCTTTACCAATACCCTATCCTTTTTCTCTGAAATAATAAAATCCGTTTCAAACATTGTCAAGGTCATTTTGTGGCATTCCAAGACCGTGGGAGCAGTTTTCTTTATAGCAGCGCAATGCAAAGGATCGTACTTTGGAAAGGCGTATATATATGCCGGCGGCAGGAAATGCATTGGTTGAGTGAGGCGTATATAGACGCCGGTGGCAGTTACGGGGTTAAATATTAAAGCAGATTTCTTTTAAATTAGAAATAAAAATAATTTTTATGCATTGAAATGCTGATGATATTTGAAGATTTGTAAAAAATTTAAATCTTAATCATATTATTAGAAAAATTGTTTATTATCTATATAATTGTGGGTATTGTTTCCAAGCATAGGTTTTCGTTTCCTTGATTTCCTTCTAATTTTTTTGTCCTTGACCACTTTCAACATTTCTTATTGGTTATTTTTTGTAAAAATTTCTTTTATGAACTATTTTTATTGGTTTATTTAACTTCCTTTCATGAGTATTCCTTTTTGTTTATGTAGCTCTTTTATATATAATATTTTCAATTTCTCTCACAAGTTTTTTATACATAATATTTCATATAGATTTCTTTTGAATTAGAAATAAATATAATTTTTATGTATTGAAATGCTGATGGAATTTTGATATATATTGAAATATTTTACAACATCGATAAAAATTTAAATCTCAATCCATTGCATTTTAAAAAATGATATGTTTATTTTTTTATAGAAATGTTTCACATTCGATTGAAATGAAATACTAATTATGTAAATCATGCATATAAGTAATAAAAGAAGTTAAATATTTTGTATTTCATAAACTATTTAAAATCTTTGTTTCAAGGAGTCCTTTTTTTCCTCTTTCCAAAAGCTCCGAAAGAAATTCTAAAAATGTATCACTTATTATATTCCTGTTGCGATAATTTAATGTTAGAGGCACTTACATAAGTTATCACATTGGCCATCGAGTTTTCTTGTCCTTGAAAGCTATGATTGCCCTGCATGTCATAAAATAGATCAAATAATGATTCCTCCTGTTTATTAGTTGCACACTTTATCACTTAGTTAAACAAGGAAGCAATCTTGTGAATGTCTCCGACTAATTGCACAACATAACTCATGTCATATCTCACTGAGCAAATCCTTTGATGTATGGAAATACCAACTCTTACCTGAGCAAGGTCAAAGCATATGATTTTCTGGTAGGGTTTCTTCAACCGGTTTTTAATGAGGTTGCAAATGGGTTTTGCTCTTGTGTGGACGGGACTTAAAGATTGACGTTATTAGAAAGCTAACTTTATAAAATTTTCAGTACTTTATAATTAATTTTTTTTTCATATAGGTATTCTATATGATTTTAAAAAATATTGCCGAAAATTTGTCTAAAATTGTTTTTAACTTCAGAAAAAAATTTCTTGTGACTGCTGAAAAATTAAAAAAAAAAAAAAAAAAAAAAAAAAATATATATATATAAACTCATGTTTGTGAAAATTGCAACACCATGAAGGAATCGTCATAATTGAATGAAATTTAATACACAGTTGAGTGGTAGTGGTACAAATAAATGATTAAATGTTCAAAGCAAACAAACAATAACAAGAGATCGGAATCAGTATTTTGTGTAGCCACCACGCGCCGCAATAAGTGCTGCTACACGACGTGGCATGGAGTCAAACAAATTTTGAATGTCTGCCTGAGGAAGAGCATTCCATATTGTTTGTATGCGCACCCAAAGTTCGTCTGCAGAAGCAACAGGACGAGGATCACGAGCGAGACGCCGACCAACGAAATCCCACACATGTTCAATCGGCGACATATCCGGGGAATACGCAGGCCAAAGAAGAAGCTGTACCTGTCGCGTTGCAAAGAAGGATTGAATTGTCCTAGCGATATGAGGGCGGGCATTGTTCTGTTGAAATACAGCGCCTGGAAAGCTTTGAAGGACGGGAACAGCTTGGGGCTGTAGAACTTCACTGATGTACCTGTTGCTGTTCAGATTGCCCACAAATCTTAGCAATTGAGATCGTCCATGATATGCTATGGCACCCCAGACCATAACTCCGGGTGTTCGTCCACTGTGGCGTTTAATAATGCACTCCGCAAGGTGGCGTTCACCGACATAGCGCCTGACACGAATGCGGCCATCATGGTACCACAAATTAAAGCGGGATTCGTCAGAAAACACGACATGCTGCCAATCAGCACGCCAGTCTCTATGCTGAGCGGCCCATTGTAGCCGCAGGCGGCGATGGTTAAGCGTGAAAGGGATCCTGTATAAAGGAGTCCTTGCGCGCAGTCCACGCTGCAGCAGACGTCTACGAATTGATGAAGCACACAATGAAACACCTGTAGCTATTGACGGCTGTGCTGCCAATTGTCTAGAGGAAGCTGTACGGTCCGTTAGCGCCATGCGGACCAGTTGTCTATCAGCGCGAGCTGACGTCACATTTCGGGGTCCACTCCCGGATTTCCGAGTTCTCCGACACTCGTCCCTCCACTGCTTCCAAAGATGCATCACTGTGCTGCTGTTACGCTGCACACGAGCGGCTACGGCACTATAAGACAATCCAGCTTCACGAAGGCCGATGATTCTCCCCCGTTCAAATTCTGTAAGTTGTTCAAATCTCGCTCTCTTTCGTCGAAGAGGCATAAGTAACGATTGAGCTAACATTTACCACTAGCAGATAACCACCGATAACCATACACGCCTCGCTATAGCCGTCTGTTTATTCGCATCCATCCGCCGTTCAGAGGGCGCTGCTCAGCATACGCATGCGCTACGGATTTGAAATTCTAATCATTTGTATATCATGCGCTAATTTGCATTTCCTGAAAATGTCAGCTCACTCGCATAAGTCCTTCATGGTGTTGCAATTTTCACAAACATGAGTATATATACTAATAAGAATGTGATATATCATTCATTAAGCAAAAATTTCATTTAACATTGGGAAAGTCAATTGTGGAACCCCTCTGTTTGCAAAACTTGTAGTCGAATCTCTAAAAAAAAAAATTTCATATACTAATTTCATCGTGCTGAATCGATGGATCTAAATCTGTAACAGAAAAATTTCGAGACAGTGGTTAATTAACCATGTTAGTTTTGTTAATCAGTTGCATTGCACTATAAATTAGTTTCTTTCGAGCCATTTACAAGTGTACCAGTTATGTAAAGGTCTAATGATAATTGCAATGGTTAAAAAAGGTATCACTTTTTTTTTTTGGCGGACTATTTCTCAAAATGTGTAATTTATCAAAGTTTAATATTTTACTAAACCAATTTTTTATTTTTATTTTTATTTTAATAGGTTCAATTTACTGTTTTTTCTGTCAGGAGGAGGAAAATTTAATTATCAAGGTACCAAAAAATGGATTGAAGATAATATAGATAGTACAGGTAATTAATTTTTTTTTAATAGTTAGTTCTATTGTGTAGATGTGTCATGAAAGTTTATTTACTTGAAAAAAGATAAACTAAACTGTGCTTTTTCCCTTGCTGCATTTGATACAACTATTTTATTTTTGTTATATAAAGTGTAAATATCAAAATATTTAACAACAAGTTTAAAAAAAAAAAAACCCTGAAACTAAATTTGAAAGAAAACATTTTGGATTAAGGAAATGCTTAATTTTTTTCCTTTTTTAATTCTTCTTTACATTTCCTTGTAATATTTTATCATTGTAATGGCATGTTTGTCATGTTAATCTTTTTTCTGATTACCAGAGCTGATACTATTTTAATAAATTTTTCAAGTTAAATTTTTTTCATAAATAAACTGATTTAATTGAACTGACATTTGTGTGTTTATCTTTTGATGTATTGATTTTCCTATTATATGAGTAAAGAATTAATTATTTCAATGATTTACTATTTATTTGCTAATAATTACTGATTACTAATATAAGGCAATTCACTCAGGAATGTATTTTTATTATTCTAATTAGTTTTCTGTTGTATTATTGATCTATTGTTGATTGATGTTCTGATATAAGAATAGCAAATTTAACATAATGTTTTTTTTTACCAGAAAAAAAAAAATCATTTTGATAATTTTTATTAAAAAATAGACATAATTACAAAAAATTCAAAATAACAAATTAAAATTCAATTAACGATTACTGGATTATTTGTATAATTTCATATTCCATGTCTTATATGGTCTTAATGATCTCATACTGATTAAATTTGTAATTAACCATTTTAAGTTACATGAAGTTCAAATATATAAAAACTAAGTTGTTGAAATATGTATTAAACAGTTTTTTTTCCATACATATTTCTTCTTTTATGAGAGTATATTCTTTTATGTTAGTAATAATTTTATCTCTATTGAAATGTTCTTGATATTATTAAACTTATTGTTTTATGCCTATCTAATATTATATCTTATATGTTAACTTAAAGAAGACTCTGTTTAGAGCTTTTTTATGTAAGTTTGTTTTACCTATTGTATAATTTTCTAATAAGTTATGTATAGATTAATGATAATCTTAAAATAATATTTTTCACATATAATATACCAATAGTAGGCCAATGTGGTTCTTTTTAGTGTGTTTAAATTTGACTTCGAAGGGCAGTGTATTTTAATATTAAATTTTCTATGAAAATTATCTGAAATCAAAAACATTTAAACATTTTCCACTTAAAAAAAAAGTTCTTTTAAATCTCAAAGAAGATAAAAGTAATGAATATTGAGTATAGATTGAAGAGTTGAAATGATAGAAGAGAGATTTGAAGGTTTTTTGCATTTTTGATCATTTGTCGATTTTTTGTAAGTCCATTTTTAGTTGATATTATTGCAAAGCAGTAATGCCAAGAAAACAGCTTACTGACTATTTTTGAATATGAAGTTTGTCAAGTCAAAATATCGCTTATAAGTAAATCAGTATCTGAAAGAATTTCTACAAAACAGCCTTGATAAATTACACACCAGATTTTTAAAGCATTGTCGAAAAAAATCTACTGACTTGCAATTATTAAATATTTTGTTTTTAATTGTGAAAAAAAAAAATATTACTATATTTATAAAGTATACATTTATATATTTTTTTAGTTCCTATTGTTTACTTGATTTTTAATAAATTTAAATAAATATTAGCTATTGCATATAACTTTATTAAAATTATGGCATGGTTCCCAAAAGAAACATGGAACTTGTATGAGGCTTCATTCTAATCTCTCCTCACTCCTGTAATATACATTAATTAATAAAAACAAACCTTTAAAAAAATGCCATGTTGTGTATTATTCTATAGTTAAAATTATATTAATCTCTCTTTGTAAAATATATTTATTGCTCCTTATATCTTTCAGATGCTAGCCTGCTTACTGATTCTCTTTATACGTTATGTTTGGATTCTATTGGTGATGAAGATAAATTATATTTACATGTTTCAAAACCTCCAAAGGAAGGTAGTCCTGGAGATATATTTTATAAGGTAAAATGCACAGTTATTATTTCATAATTTTTTTTATTATGCTGGAAACAAAAAATATATCAAGTGAAAAAAAAAACTGATTATTAATTACAATTTTTTAAACTTAAAATTTCTATTGCTTTCCATAATTTTGTTTATTTTTTAAACACAACTATGCAAAATTATAAATAACTGTTAAATTACTAATATTATTCTAACAGTTCAATTATAATCAATTTTTAGATTTTTTTCAATTTTAATTTTTTTGGATTTCACTTCTTTCTTAATTGTGAGAATTATTTTAGTGTAAAAATAAGTTTAAAGCATTACTTATTTGCCAATTTTAAGATTTTTTAATATTAAAATTTATGTCGAATTTAACTATAAACCAAATAAATTTGTTTACTTCAAACAAGAAGGTTAAGTAAGGTTTACGACACTACTTAAATTATGTAATTTTTTTTAGACTGTAGGTGAAAGAAAATGTGAATTACTTTGGAAATATTCATGATTAGTTTTGGTTTTATAAATAATTAGTTTTTAGTTATTTGATAGTAAATTTTTATACGACTTTCTATGAAGATTATGTATTATGAAAAATTCTAAGACTAAAATTAAAAATATATTTTGTGGCTATCTGAATTGTTATTTTTCATAATTAAATTATTAAAATATATGATTACAAAATATATGTTTTAAAAGATAATAAATGTATTGTTACTTTTAGGAGCTGCAATATGCTGCTCTTCAGTCAGAAGAACCTGTAAATGTTTCTATGGTTCACAAAAGAATAAATCTTGCAGATGAATTATTATCATGGGAGCATGAACGTTTTAGTATCAGGCGTCTCCCAGCTTTTACCATATCTCATTTACAGTCTCCAAAATCATTGAAGAAAACTACAATTTTAGATACAAGGTATGATTTTTTTATTTTTACGTATCAAAATTAAATCAATTTTAAGTGTTTGATTTAGAAAAGTCTAATTTTTTAGATTTATACATTCTGAAAACCATTAAAAAAAAAAAGAAAAGAAAGTAAAAAATACTTCTCTCGTTCAACTTCTAAAGTTATAAATGTATTGCATATTAGTAATGTAGATTGTCATTTTCATATTTCTATTTTACAAACAAATTTCAAGACTTGTTATTTTTTATATAAACTGTATAAATCTGATTTGTTAATAGTGAATGTTTGTTTGCATAAAAAACATCTACAATAGAAAACTCCTGTAAGATTATTTATGGTTTTGATTATTCATCTTTAAATAAGAAGTGTCAGAAAGACAATTTTTTTTAATGTACTGCAAATAAAAGGAAATTTAATGTTTAAGAAAAAATATTTTTTAGCATTCTATTTGATAATACAAGGATGCAAAATTAACTGTTTTGCTCATAAAAAAAATAACAATTTCAAACTAATTCAGTTTAATACTTAAAATACAAGCATTTTAGTCTGTATGAATGTAAATTAATAGCTAACAAAAATATTTATGCATAAGATTTTAATATTTTTAAGTAGTGAATTTAATATATATGTATGAAATCATAATTGTTGCACATATTTACAATGTTTTTGTTTTAGAGAAGCTAAACATGTTTTATTTCTCAGTTTTTTTTGTATATTTAAAAGTTATTTTAGTAAATTATATTACATTTGGAGGTAGTCCAAATTAGAAATATCCTATCACTGTTTCAAATTATATATTTTAAAAGAAATTTTGAAATATTTCTTGATTTTAGTATTATACTATATATGCTTTTTCAGTTTTAGCAGATATTGCCAATTTTTTTCAATGCAAATATCTTGTATTTTGTTTTGAACACCTTTTTTTAAAGTAATTTTTAAAATCAAATGACTCATAAATATATTTTGATCTTAGATAGATAATTTTTTCCTAGATCATTCTGTATTACAAATTATTTTATATATTTCTATTTATTATGTTATTAACTCATGTGAAAAAACTGGGAAATTTTTTTCTATTAATTTAGAAATTTTTTATTATGAATGTTATTTCTATATATTCATTTCAGAGAAAATGTAAATGTAGACAAATTAGCTCGAAATGTCAGAGTTATTGCTGAAGCTCTAGCAAGGCATATGTATAACATAAGTGGAGAGACATTGAAATCTGGAGTTTTTTCTGAAGGCTTGGTAAATTGCTTTTATTTTAATAATAATTTATTATATTTATATGATATTTTTGTATTAATTTTTAGTTAAAATGCTACATAAATGTGCATATTACATAAAAAAAAAATTAAAGTTTTTTCAGAGAAAAATTTAAAGTTAAAAAATGAATGTTAAAAAATTCTGTAAATAAAATAAATATCTTTTTAGGTTATTCAGAAAGATTATATAAGAGCATGGATTGACCAACTTTCTTCTCAACCACGAAGTGCACAGATGTTTCTTACTGGATCCTCAAAACATCCATTGATATTGACAATGGAACAAGCAATGAATCGTTATTTAAAAGATGTGAAATATTCTATTTTTAAACCAGATAAAAGGTGTGTAGTGTTTGTAAGGTACAAAGAACATTTAAAGTTAAAAAAATTGATTTTGTTTTGTTTGAATTAATTAAATGGTAATGCCTAATTTTTAAATACAATTGTATCTTGACATATAATTCTTAATTAACCATTCTTGGTAGCTTAAAACATTCTAGTAAGGAAACTGGATTCTTTTGATAAAAATTTATTAATTGATTAATAAATCCGTGGAATAGATTGCTTGTTATTTTTTTTATTTTAATGCAATCCTATCCTTGAAAATAATAATGAGTAATAGAATTACAAAAAAATCAACAGAAAAAAATTCTAAGTAATCAAATAATATCTATACTTTATATGCAAATTATAAATGCAGATTTTATTGCATGTATTGGTATAAAAGTTTACATTTTGTTGATTTGCTGGTTGATTTCCCTGAATCATTAATTTGAAAATAATTATATCTGCCAATCCTTTGGAATTCTTTGATTGTAATTATTGAGATTGATAATTCTAGAAAACTTAGCTTATTGTGTGCTATATAGTTGTTCTTTTTGAGTAGTTCAGAAAGTATGACTGTATGAATCTATAATTTTTATGGAATTATTTTATTTTATTTATTTTTTTTTTCTGTTACTGAATGTAATCTTTTTTATTGAAATTTATAGGGAACCGGAACTTATGTTTTATGAACCAATCACAACAGTAATGAATGCATACAGGTAATTTTTTTCATTTTAATTTATTTTTATTACTGGCAAATACAGTTCTTGGGTTGATGAAGAGTAGGTCAATGAATTAAGTGCTTTGTATAACCACAGAAGAGATTACATTTGCAGTTTTTTCTTACATGAATTTTAGTACATTTTTTAATTTTTCAGTCAACACAGACACATTATCAGAAAAAAATGCTGTGCAATTTGTTAAGGGTATTGTAAATTTTTTTAAATTCTGCATTTAATAATTTGCAAATTTATTCATCTGAGGTTTGGAAGCAATTGTTGTTATATTTCTTTTTCAAAAATACATCCATATAGATGACTAGAAATGGAATTTTTGAAATTGTTGTTTGAAGAATTACCTCCTGTTGATGGTGTAAACTTTGAACATTTTTTTTATATCTGATTACTTCTGTCTATGATTTTGAATACCTTTTGATAATTGTTGTACTCTTTGTCCATAGCATAGCTGTATTTTTATGCTACATTTGGATCTGTGAACATTTGTTTGTATAGAAGTTCTATATAATCTTCATGTATAATGTATGTTTGTGTTCTATTGAAAAAGTAGTAATTAATGCTTCAGCTTTAAATACACTTAAATAATTATGTTTAACAAACAACTACAAATCTTTTTAATGTTAATGTTGAATTAAAAGTATTAGTGATTGTGTAAATTATAAGGGAAAATAAATTCATGTGAGTTAAAAGAAAAGTTATTATAGATATCTGAATAAAAGGATGATTGTATTATTGACAAAAATTTGTCAATTAGGAAAAAAAAAAAAAATTATTTGTTTCAGGGAATGATTTAAAATTTCACATCATGAGGAGTTTTAAACCAAAAATAAGTGTATATAAAACGAATTAATTTTGGAGTTTGAATAAATTAAATGCATCTTCTTATAATAAAAATGGATAAAAATCTTAATTTTCAAGTAATGAAATAAATCAATTCAGTTATCAACAAATTTTGTTGTTAAAAAATAAGTAAAATTAATTTTTTTTTTTAAAATTAAAAGATATGTTTTTCTTTTTGGTTCTCGACAGTATTACTTTACTTTACTTTAGATAGATGATGTAGTATGAAGTATATTTGGTATTCACTTTTAATTTTTTTAAGTAATTTAAAAAAATATTTTGTGCCCCATATTGTTTTGTTATTATAAGACATCTTTTTAAAAATTTCTTTATATATTGATAGGGTGAAACCTGCTATATTTGATTTGTTCCTTGCTGCATTCATTGCTGCATACTTAGGAATAATCTATCTTTTTATAACAGTAAGTCCAGATTTAATAATAATAATAATAATAATAATAATAATAATTACTTTAAAGTAGTTTTCAAAGTGATATATATATATATATATTTCACTTTGAAAACTTCTTTAACAAACAATTTTTTTTTTTACATATATATATACACTGTAGGTTTAAATTTTAAATTAATTTTTTATGTTATTTTAATATTCACAATTAAAATGTGTAACAGTTTGAAAAGTGTCTTTTAATATTTTAAGAAAATTGTTTTTGTGTAAAATACATATATTTATATAAATTAAAAATCAAATCCCCTAAAATTTTGATGTTAATATGACCATTTAATGTGCTCTGTTAATTTTATATATCTTACTTTAACTTCATAGGTATAAGTTATTTACTGCTTTGCTATATAAGGAATTAAAAATAATTGTTTAAGTGGAATTAAAAGTAAAAATTCAAAATAATTTTTTTTTTATTTAAGCAAACACAATTTAAGTTGTTAATTTATGTAATAAATTAATCTGTTGCATAAAAGTTTTGCCTTTTTTTTTAAACTGTTTTTCTATTTATGAAATAGTTTTATTATTGTATATATTAAACATTGAAATTTTTTTCTTTCAGAATTTTCACAGGCTCGAAAAATTTATGAAATCTTATTCTGTATCAATGAAAGGGAAACAGAATTAAATAAATTAAGGCTATTTATAATCCAAAGTATTTCATCTTTATATTCACTTAATTTAATATGATCTAGGTAAAAAAAATTGTTAAAAGTATTTATTTTATAGGTTTATAGTATTTATTGAAGAAATTTTATACTTTTATTGTTGTCAATGTTTTGTTGATTTTTTTTGATGACATGAAATAAGTAAATACTACTTATATAATAAGAGCATAATGATATCATTTGTGAGTTTTTTTTTTTTTATAAATGAACTCTTTCTTTTTATTTTATAATTTCTTTTCGTAATTAAAAAGCTCAATCGATTTACTTATTTTTATTTAAAATCCAAGACATGGATTTGCCACATCATTACACATTTCATAAGTCTGAGTAGATTCATTGTCCATTTTGATATTTAGTACTTGAAACATGTTACAAATCATATTCATTTTAATTACAATTTAATCATACAATTTTTGATCACTATTTCAATGTTTACATAAATTATTATTTATGGTTTGAACTTTACATTAAAAAAAGAAACTTTATACAGAATATTTAAATTAAAAGTCTATTATGCAAAGAATAATTGCTTAGTAAAACAAATAAATAGGTACCATTATCAATCATGTAGCCAGCTAAAATGGCTATATGATTCTTTTTAGCTAAATTTATCTTTGGAAGGATGGATATACTTAAAATTTGTATTAGAAACACAATAATATTGATCTGTGGAAGATGTTGATTGGTTCATATTAAACGTATGTTAATTTCATTAAAAAATAGTGGTTAAATATTTTGATGTTTTTCACATTCTTTAGTAAATTTTTGAGTGTTGTAATTCAATAGGTGTTTTAATATTAAAACTTGGCAACAGTTTTAAATTATATAGGATTTATTATAAATAAAAATGGTAAATTCATTTAATAAAAAATATGTCGAATTAAAGTTTGTTAAATGAAATCTATTTTGTTAGTAAATTTATTAGTTGTGATTTTTTTTTCTTCTATAAAGATTTGTTTGCATTTTTGTTCTTCATTAAATTTTGCATAAATTTTGAATGTGTTTTCTTTTAACTTCAACTAATTTGATATTTATTTTAATACTGAACATTAAAAAAACAGGAACTTAATCGGAAAAAATATTCAGAAAATGTTTTTTTATTTTCCGTTTAAAAAAAAGCCATATTTTAATTTTACTTATGTACAATTTCCTATATTAAATTAAAAAATTAAGGCTTTTTAAACATTAATTAAAATTTTTTATTTGTTAATTATGTTACAAATTGCTGAAAAACTTTTGAATTATAAAAATACTTACATTGTTGTACTGCTTAAAACAGTTTTAAAATAATTATTTTATTATTTATATCAAAGTAATTATATATAAATATATATTATATTTAAAGATATACATATTATATAGAACAAATGTTAAAATAAATGAAGCTTTAATTTAAATGTAAGCCATCTTGCAATCCATTCATCCTTGCACAGTGTGTAATAAATATGATGCTTTCCACTTGTATTCTTCACAAATTATTTGTAAATAAATAAAGTATATTTATGGAGAGATTTAATCAAAATGTTTAATGTATTATTTAACTTTCTCTTTAGTGTTATTCATAGTGGACCAAATAATATGAAAATCATATATTATATATCCAATTCCTTATAATGAATATTTTTATATATATAATATGACTTTATCTAAGTATGCCTAATATTGCCTCTACTTTCTGTCATTTCACTCCAAATATTTTTAATAAAAATAATATTGGTCCATTTTCCTCACTGCGTCAAAATTTGTAATTTTACCATTGAAAATGTGCTACTATAGAATTAAAAATAAAATATTCAAGATTTCAATTTATTTTTGATTTATATTTTTAATATCTATGTTTGTAAAAGTTGCTGTTGCTGTGTTATTAAAAAAGTTTAATTTAATTTGTTGATTTATTTAATTAAAAATATAGTTAATTTCATTAGTAACTTTTTTTATTTTTCAATTGTATTAATTAACGGAGTAAAATATGTAATTTATTACAATTCTTTCTTTATTTCAATGCAAATTTAACTATGTTTTTTATGTTTGGAATTTTGTAATAAAATTTTGATTAAAGTAAATGGTCATAGGTATAGAATCTGGTGCTTTAATAATTAAAATGCCTACAATTTTTAGGAAAATAAATATTTCACATCATAACAAATATAGGTAACTATGTCTTTAAAATAAAACTACTATGCTGTTCCATTGCAAATGATGATTGTTGTGAAAATACTCAAATCACATTTATGAAATAAATTATTATGTGTATTAATTAAAATTTTGTATTAAAAATAGCTTTATATTTCCTTATTATCAGAAGTAAATTTTTTTTTTTGTAAGTCTTTCATCAAATTCTAATCGAGTTTAAAAGTTTGAAAATGAATCTTTTACAAGCATAACATTTACATTACAAGCATTTACATTTTATACAAAGCATATTCTTTTATCAAAATCAAAAGTCTTAAGTTAAAGGCATTTTTTTTTTACGTTAAAGCATATTATTTTTACTGTTTTTATATTCAGACTATTTTACTTATTAATAAAAGATTAAATTTTTTTTATAAAATTTATAATTTCATAAAAATAGGACTATATTAAAAATAAAAATGCAAATTAACTAATAGCCATTAAAAATTATTTGAAAACTTATATAATGTAATTTTGTAATAGAATGTACATGAAAATTAAGCTTTAGGCTTTATTTAAGAATTAATTTTATTTTTTATATCTCATGTCAACATCAGTTTAAAATAAAATTTAATTAATCTGTTGACATTTGTTGAATAATTCAGTTTTATTATACAATTAATTAGTTTATTCATTGTTATTCATGTATATATTTTCAAAGAATTGAATAAAATCAAATATAATTACATTATAAATAAATTTTTTTTCCTGTGAACATAAACAGTTTTTGAGCTTATGAAGATATTAAGCTTATTTTTGTTAGTATCAGTTTAAAGTTACTTCAATTTGAAATTAATTTTAATTTAATTTTATATTGCTGAATTTGGCTGAAAATTTCTTTACTTAACAAAAGTTTTTTATACTATTGATTATTAATTTTACAGAATATTTAAAAGTGAAATTTAATATTCTTTCTTTTGATATGCATCTCCAAAAATAAATTATTTTGGAGATTAACAAGATTGGCTTTCAATTAATTCTATGCAGAAAATCTAATTTGACTCATGAATGACAACAGTTTTTACCAAGTATCAATTAATATTTGACTTCATAGAAATATTTTTCTTTATATATTTTAGTTATGAATTGTTTGTTTCAAAAGTAAATATCTATATACTTACTTCTGTGTAAAAAATATGCTAAAAAATAATATATGATATTGTTTGCTTGAAAGATAATTAAGTCACTGTATTTTAAATAATTGGTTTCTATAAATTTCATTCAAAAAGTGAAGTACAAATCTTCAACATGAAATTTGACAATATTGTTTAGACCAGAGGTTCTTTCATAGACTTTTATTTTCCAATATTATTTTCTGTTTTGAGAGCTTTTTTTAAATGCATTGTAATATAGAATTGTAATATAAATCAGTTATGTTAAAAACAAACCATGATATAATATATTTGTTCCTTTCTTAGCATCTTGGATAATAATGGAATACATCATATGAAAAATGTGACAAATCTTTCATTAATCATATGATTGGGAAAAAACAACATTTTGAGGAGAAATATAATAATAAGCTTTGCATTCTGGGATTAACTTTAGAATTTCTAATTTCATAATTTGGCTGTTACTGGACTATTAATTTCTATATTATCAACTATCAGCTTTAATGAATTAGTTAATTATTAGACTGAATGTGCCTTTTTTTCCCTATAAGTATAGTTTCATTGTTTGCTCTGATATTGGTTTTCAACCATGGCATCTTGCTGTTCAACTGTGTTAATCCATTAGGCAATATTATATTCTAGTCTAATGATATTCTGTGTAACTGAAAACTACTATAATATTAAAGTATGATAGAGTTTTGGTTATCCGAGTTAATATAGACCAAACTGGCCTCATATAAGGAAAAAATTCAAATAAACCGGATTTATATAAATTTTCATTAAATAAGTCAATGAAATTTAAATTTACACACATTTTATTAATTTTTATGATACTACATGCATTTATAATCCTTATGATGTATACTTCCAATGTTTTCATAAAAATGGATAATTCATTTGAAGAAATTGATTTGTTTGTGTTTGTGGATAACAAGCATTTTTTTTAACTGCAATATTATTCCATTGTATAAATATAATCTGAATTGCAGGTGTAAGCCTTGTTTTGCTGCTCAATGTATTCAGTATTTTTTTTTTTCCCCATCAAATTCAGACCTTCAAAATGTTCCATTTTCTTTTGATGGACATGGGTTTCATCATCACTGCTCTGATGATGAAACCTAAGTCCATAACCACGTCATTTTGCTGTTCAACTGTGTTCATCCACTCGGCACTATCATCTTTGGCAAGGGTTTCATAAGCGGGAAAAAAAATTTAATTTAGTAAGTTTTTCATCAAGATTTCAATGGAAACATTAGTTCTCTTCTGGTTTTTATTTTTCATATTCATTTTAATTAAATTTGAATAATTAAAAAAATTAACAAACAAAATGGGAAAATGGGAATTAGATTCTTATTAAGATTTTAAATTCATATTAATAACCACCCATAAATAAAATAATAAAGCTAAGAATACATTTGAAATAAATTTTTAGTGATTTTTTTTAATGCAAAATCATGTAATTTTTAAAAATTTTTTTTGAAAATTTTGTCAGTGTTAGTAATATGAAGGCTTTTTTTCTGTAAACAGCCAAACTTGTTTTTGTGCAGTATATAAGGGATCGCTTAAAAAATATATATCTTGAAACTTCATAAGTAACTATAAAATATATTATTCCCAACACATTAAAAAAAAAAAAAAATTGTGTGGTAAATTGGGACAGCATAAAAAAAAAGTTTCACACAGATCTCTAAATCAAACCCTCACGTTGTAGTACTACCTTACATAATAATATTTGTGGCAATGGAATGATAAATTCTCTGGCTCTCGGTGCCACAGGTTTCATGTTCGAGTCCCGGCGGTGCTATGGATGTTTGTAGTGGTTCGGAATCCACTTTAAACCGTAGGTCCCGGTCTAATATAACTGTAGAGCGTTGGACACAGAGCTGACAACTACTGTCTAGAAACCTGCCAGCAGGCAGACGGCCTTGGCCCACCATGGGGCTGTTGCGCCACTGATGGTGATGATCAGGTGAGATATCTGTTGGATTTTTTTAAATTTGCATGTTATTTTGACAGTCATCTCATGTTTTCATTTTGAATTACTTTTTTGAATTATTTTATATTTATAATATGCATTTGTTGAAATTTTTTTTTAATAACATGTATATATATATATATATATACATATAATTTCCTATATATATATTTATATATATATATATATATATATAGGAAATGTGTTAACAGTGTATATACAGTGGTACCTCGACATACGAGTTTAATTCGTTCCGCAACCTTGCTCGTATCTTGAATTACTCGTATCTCGAAGCAAATTTCCCCATACAAAACAATTGAACTACCATTAATCCGTTCCAACCTCCAAAATGTCACCCCAGTTATTTTTGTTACGTGGTTTTGAATAATAAAAACGTATTTATAAATATCAAATATTTATTGCACAAAAACAAAAAAGAGAATGTAAAGAAATAAATTAGATATCCTCACTGGTCTTTGCCTTTTTCGCTACATTTTTCTCGCTTTCACCTGTAGGCCGTTTAGAAAAAAACATGTCCAAGGAGGTTTGTTTCTTCCTCCCTCTCAGAATGTTCCGGAAATGAGTTAGGCAAGTGTCATTAAAAGGTCAGATGCACGACCTGTTGCAACTTTTTCTGGGTGTTTTTTTTTCCACGAACTGTGAAACACTCTCCCACATTCCTAAGATCTCCTTTATCTCACTTGTAGAAATAACCTCCTCCTCTGACTCCTCAAAACCAATTTCTTGCATAACCTCAGTATGCTGCTGTGACTGTAACTCTTGTATCTCCTCAGTCGTCAGTTCCTGGGTGTACTCCTCGATGAGCTCGTTCACGTCTCTCTCTTCCACCTCTACACCCATGGATTTCCCCAGAGATACAATCTCCTCTTCTACTGAAACACCGGGTTCCAATTCTTCATAGATCCTTTCAGCTACAGCTTCAGGCCACAGCTTTTTTTTCCATGCAGAGGTCAAGGTCTTCGTTGTAACTCCAAACCAGGCCTGATCAATAATTTGTAGGCAAATCGCTATATTAAAGTGGTCCTTCCAGAACTCTCGAAGGGTGAGGTTTGTGCTCTCCGTCACTTCAAAGCAGCGCCGAAACAGATGCTTGGTGTATAGTTTTTAAAATTAGAAATCACTTGCTGATCCATGGGCTGCAGGATAGGAGTGGTGTTGGGTGGTAAGTAGAGAACCTTTATGAATTTTAACTCCTCGAGGATGTCATCTTCGAGGTTTGGTGGATGAGCAGGGGCATTGTTGAGGATCAGAAGGGCTTGCACAGGTAGGTTATTTTCCTGTAGATATTTCTTAACAGTAGGGCCGAAAACCAGGTTTACCCACTCCACAAAGAACTTCCTGGTGACCCATGCCTTCGGGTTCGACCTCCACATAACTTGCAGTTTTCTTTCAAAATCTTATGTGATTTAAATGCTCTGGGGTTTTCGAATGGTACACGAGCAGAGGCTTGATCTTGCAGTCGCCACTCGCATTGGCGCACAGTGCTAGAGTCAATCTGTCCTTCATAGGTTTGTGGCCTGGCATCATCTTCTCCTCTGCCGTTATATATGTTCTATTCGGCATCTTTTTCCAGAACAGCCCTGTCTCATCACAGTTGAAGACTTGCTGAGAGATGTATCTTTGGGCTTTTATTAGATCGGAAAATGTTTTAATGTAATCCTCAGCTGCCTTCATATCTGAACTTGCTGCCTCACCATGTCTGACAACGGAGTGAATACCGCTCCTCTTTTAAAATTCTCAAACCAGCCCCGGCTGGCTTTAAATGACTCTTCGGATGCCTCGTCGATGGAAGTCTGCGGGGTTTGCTTCAGCAAATCTCCGTAGATCGCTCTTGCCTTCTCGCAAATGATGGTCTGCGTCAAGGTATCTCCTTGGAGCTGCTTTTCTGTCACCCACACCATCAGCAGTTTCTCCATATTTTCATGAAGGGTGGTTCGCAGCTTGAAATTATCGTAAGGCCCTTAGCCGGCGTTACACTATTTATCGACTCCTTCCGTTTAAGCACAGAACATATCATGGACGTACTACGGCCATACTGCCTCGACAAGTCAACAACTCGAACACCTTGCTCATGTTTTTCTATAATTTCACGTTTTAATTCAATACTCATCATCTTTTTTCTTAGCACTTGACTTTTTACAAACTTTTTTCCGATCCATGGTTATAAAAATAAACGAACTACAACTGTAAATGTAAACGCAACACAAAACGCGAACACAACTACACAACTTATCACAGCGGAAGCACGCTGCTAACTGATCGAGATGGCGCGACTGCGTGTTACTAACGAACCGAACCGAACCGAACCGGACTCGTATCTCGAATTTCGCTCGTAACTAAAAGCAAAAAATCACTTGCTCGTCGGCTCGTATCTCGAAAAACTCGTAT
>BPLQ01010885.1:433-22459 GCA_021605075.1 Caerostris darwini
TGTTTTTTGAGGCGCTTTTACGCCAAAAGTTGATGCTTTATCGCCAATATTTATCACTTTATAGCCACATTTTTTCACTAAGTGAATCTTGTTTTTTGAGGCGCTTTTACGCCAAAAGTTGATGCTTTATCGCCAAATTTTTATCACTAAAATTTTTTATCTCTGGAATACTTTTGCGCCAAATGAAACCGCTTTTACGCCGAAATTTAGCGCTATTATGCCAAGAAAATTATAGCTAAAATGCCTTTACGCCAATTTATATCGCTTTATCGCCAAATTTTTACCACTATTATGTCAACTTTTTAATGTTTTCTTTTTACCCCACATATTGCCACTTTAATGCCAAAATATATCATTATTTTGTCAACATTTTATTCCTAAATTGCTTTCACACCAAATTAAATCGCTTTATCGCCAACTTATTAATGTGGAATTTTATTTTGCTAAGTCACAAAAAAATATCGTTTAAACAAAGATAATAATCGCTGTTAATTGATAAAATTTCGATACGATAAAATTTCACCAAAGTTATTCGCCAATTCTTTTTTTTTTTTTTTTTGTAATGTCATAAAATAAGTCATGTTCTTTACGAAGCCGAATTCGAATGATAAATTAATATTAACAAAAGATAAAAAAGAAGAAAAAACTAGAGAATAACTTACCTTTTATTGTGGTATGTCCTTCCTCTGTGGTGGAAACAAACATTTTATTCCATCGGTGAAATCATAAATTATTTTGCGGATGTCACATTTGTGCTGGCGCCACCGCATGCACTCTGCCAGATAATTATCAAATGTTCCGGACACATTATTTTATTAATATTAATTTATTTTAATTATTAAGAATTTAAATTGTAACGTTAACTAACGTTCTAAAAAGCTAAAGCTTCAAATATTCCGAGCGAATTCTAATTACGGTTGTCACAAAATCCTAACTAAACGAACATCTTTAAAAAGGAAATTAATTATTTAAGAATAAAATATAAGTTATTAATAAATAAAAAAATCGTTTTTCTTGTTTGTTTCTTACTTTCCTGAGTGGCAACTTCATAAATATTGTTTATGTTCTGAATCAGTGACCGACGTACGTTGTAAGAATAAGTTCGTGAATAATCAGTAATTTATTGGAATACTAATTTAAAAGAATATATATTTCTGTTCTTATTTACTGCAAATAAGTATTCTGCAAATAATAATATAATCACAATAACAATAAATAGTCATTATATTGTTTGGAAAATGAAGCTACGAATTCCTCTAATTATAGTATTACAACCCTAAAGAAATTGGCGAAATATTCAGGGTTGCAAGATTGGCGACTTCCTCAGGGGTACAGTATCCTAGATTTTAACCAAAATTTGCTACTATATTCATTCTTTTTCTCAGTAAGTATCCTTCTAACGGCTTGAAAGCTCAGTGGGGGCCAAACTTTCCATTAAAATGTTTTCTATAAAAGATTCTCCAATAATTGTTCTGATAGTTTTGTAATCCCTGCCAATAATCGTGGCCGATTCATCTACTTTCTGTCATCCATTATCTAATTCCTATTTAATTGTATTTGAAGATTTAATAATAATTAAATGTAATTCATTAATTTTTATTTATTGAATAATATTTTCTTTATATAATTCATTATTGAACTTTTTTCTTCATCTGAGTTTTCCCCAAATTTTTTTTCACTAACCGAAAATATTTTGATATGAATTCTATTGAGGATGTTTATTTCAATTCAATTTTATCTACTATTTATATTTTTTAAATATTTTTTATATGTTTTATTATAGATAATTGAATGATGTATAATTTATATTGCTCATGGAATATTAATGATGATTAACATAAATGAACTAACATTAAGATAACATAATATTTAGCATAAATCTGTATATTTATAACTGTTTATTTTTTAAATTATTGTCTTGAAATGTATGTTAAATTTTCTTTTTTAGATTATGAATATATTTTGATAACTGTTGTTTGTGAATTCATTTCATTTGAAGATACTTCGACAAAAGACAGTTTTATTTGCAAAATACATATAGAATTTATTTAAAGGAAAAAAATCTGTAATAATATAATAAGATGGTTAATAAAATTCTATAAAAATATATGTTTTCATTGTATGTAAAATTAATAAAAGTCTAATAAGAAACATACCTTAGTTCAGTTTATTCACAGAATCATTATGTTTGCAGTTCCAAGTGTAAACAATTATGTTGATTAGTTTTCATTTGTTTTTTCATAAAGATGTGAAAATTATTAATAATATATCAATAAATGTTATTGTAATAAAATATTTTTTTTTAAGTTAGTGGATTTATACATCTGTAACATATTCTTCTCTCATTTTTCATGTTTGTGACTTTCAGGAAAATGAAAGAGAAAAAAGCATTTCTTCATATAACATCAAAATTATTTTATTGAATAAAATAAATTAACACATATGTCATAATAAATGCTATTAGCAATCATTATCAACATTTGAAAAAAATAAAATATAAGTTAATTCAATGCTAATAATTTAAATATAAATTAAATTTGATTCTTAATGCATTCAAACTTCAATTTAATCATTTTAAAGTCAGTTATTATTGGTGGATATCTTTGAAAAAAAAAGACTTGTTATGTCCTTAGCAGAAAAAAGTTTTGATGCTTAAAGTAAAAAATACAAAAAGTTTATGAAAAAAAATTAAGATTGTAAAAGAACTATGTAATTAAAAAATTAATGATGATTTGGTTGAGTTATTCTAAGGTTGAAATTTGGCATGCTTAGTTTCTAGGTTTAATCTATCTTACAGTGGGAAAAATTGTATTTATAAAAATTATTAGTTTTCTGAAAAAGAAATGAGGAAATATGGATTTCAAATTTTAATATTAACATTTTAGTTATAAAAAAATAGATATAAAGTTTTTTTTTTTTATTTCTTTGCATATTTTACAAGATAAAATCATAGTAAATTAGATGTTATATTCAATTTAATTTTTATTAACATTTTTCCTTAAAATTAAAGTATTAAAAAATGAAAAATTGCTTGCAGTTATTTTAAATAGCTGTATAAATATAAGCAAATTAAGTTAAAAGTATTTCATTTTTCTATCTAAAAAAACCCCTCAAAATATTTTGTCAAATTCATTATAATGGATGATCCTATGTTAGAGAACAATTTTTTTAAAACATATTATATTAATATAATCTAAATTATTTACTTCACATCTACTTTTAATATAATTTAATCGTTTTTTTTTAAGATAGCACAAAAGTAGGTTAAATGTGAAAGAAAAAAATTGATAAGTTTTTATTAAAATGCACACACATGTACCTAAAAATCACATAACTAGAAAAATAAATTGTAAAAAAATTTGTTAGTAGCCTCGTGACTTCTATAAATACATTCAAGTCAAGTGAAGAAAAATTTGCAACTTAGAATTTAAATTCTTTACGTTTCGATAATAATAATGTAGAATGTTTAGCTAAAAGTTATGGTGGTTGTGTAATTTTAAAATGCATTTGCACACTACTCCTAAATTTTTATATCTGAATGTGATTAAAAACCTGGATCTGTTGAAAAAATCAGTTTAATAACAAAATACCAGGTGTAAAGAACACTTAAAAATATTACTAAAATAATGGGGTTGATAGTGAAACAATACAAATTGTTATCAATTCTACCATTTGAAAGATATTTTAAAACTATTTTAATTCAATTCATGCTTTTTCTTTTCTTTTTATTTAATATATTGTAGTAGATGTATACACAGAAATTAGTAATTTTGACTCAAACATTGTGCTAACAAAAACTTTTTTGATAAAAAGTCTTAATTAGTATTAGCCTAATTTATTTCTTAATACATATTTCATCATTTCTTTAAATATTATTAAAAAAGGGAAAGAAATGTGACCCAGTGAGCTTGAATATTATCACACAGGGCAAAAGCTGCATCAGTGCACTTGGCATTCAGAAATAGGCGAACATGTGCAAGAATGTTAAATTATCTAGTCAGTACCTCTGTATGCTTGCATTTCCCAGATTTCTTTATATGATGCTAGCCGGGGCCGAGTGGCTATCGCTCGGTACCACAGGTTTCGGGTTCAAATCCCGGAAGTGCCATGGATGTTTGTAGTGGTTTTGAATCCACTTTAACTGCTAGGTCCCGGTCTCATATGACCGTAGAGGATCACACAGCCCAATCAGACTTCTCCCCCACATCATTCCCAAATTGTAAACTGCTACTCATTTTTTTACAGTTTCCATATTTTTTCTGACGTTCGACATACGGATACAAAAACCTTCACCAGCAAGCTGTTGTTAATATTAAACACATATTTCAATACTCTTAAGAAAAACTTTTGCTGCGGAATAATGTTTCCATGAGTGTACCTATAATGTTATCAAAATGTGTAGTACAATTGGTTTTATGCTATCATTACTTGCAATTGATGCTTGTTTTCATATCTTGTATGGATAATGATAATAAATGATCTTTCGGAAAGTAAGATTAAACGAAAATAGAAACTAGGACTCTTCGAAATGATATACACTAT
The DNA here is from genome assembly GCA_021605075.1 of Caerostris darwini. Taxonomy (NCBI): domain Eukaryota; kingdom Metazoa; phylum Arthropoda; class Arachnida; order Araneae; family Araneidae; genus Caerostris; species Caerostris darwini. Next base: position 4,976 of record BPLQ01010885.1, read on the forward strand.
TTCTGAAAGTGTTAAACTCTGATCTCGCTAATGAAGCAGACATTTTTAAAAAAAATTAATTTTCATTTAGGCGATACAACTACAACTAGGGAACCAAACGATAAGGCATTGAATCATAGATGTCAAACTACGTGATTTCCAACTAGATCAGCCCTATCTGATGCATTTTGTAATATTCTGCTGTTTACGCAGACCCTGTAAATGTTTGATAAGAAGAAAGCAATCAGTAGAAATTATTGCTTTGCGTGACTGTAAATTATCCTGTCGAAATGTAATTCCTGAAAGAAAATGCAACGTAAGGAGGAGTAGAATAAAGTTAGCAAGGCTCCGTGACTAGGGAGGTTTCCAGATGACAACCGAAAGATACCATTATCAAATGAAATGGTTCCCCAAACCATAACTTCAGCTTTTCACTGTTATTTGTATCCTCAATGTCGGATCATTGATAATGTAACAGATGCTATAACACGCGTACTGAAAACTCTCCCTGTTAAGAGCTACCTTTTTAAAGCTATATGTTGGCATTGTCTAACCATTCCTTTTAAAAAATATTGCATGTTTTCTTTTAAATGGTAATATATGCTTCTTATTGTGTACGAACTCGTAAGAGAGCACTCGGTCAAATTATTTGAAGAAGCAACTGTAAAGCTCTGTTCTGTAACAGTCTTTGATTCTTTGCGTTATAGATGTCTGGTTAGTTGATCGTTGGTGCGGTACAGACCACTCCCATTGATTTATTGCTGCTTTTGACAAATAGTAGACCAACCAGGCGATTATTGTGCCATATGAAAGGTTTACTAGAATTGAAATGCCCTTATGGGACTGCTATGAAAATAAACAGAATCATCTGGAAATACAAAGTGTTTTTTAGAGGATTTTTGACTTGAGGGCAGATCTGGAAATTGAGTAAATGAGATTTTTGAAACTCCAAATTTCTTGAATAATGTCGAGATAACTACTAATCTGAATCATGCTCAACCAACTCTTAAGAGTCAGCTACCACTGTAGAACTTGCAGATCCTAGCCCTTGAGACCATCCATATTCGCCACCCTGAACCTGAACTTTTACATACTTATGCAGATGCCTCCTTGATTGATTCCCCAAATATCGGATCGGGACTATATTCTTCCATTTTTTTTCTATGCTAATAGCTATGTGTGTGGATGGGCAGCAACTTATCCCCAAACACTTTTACAGCAAGGTGGTTCTGATGTCGGACTTAGGGGCTGCCATTCCGGCTATCGGGTCATATGAAGAACCCTCCTCGAATATCTTAGAATGTCGAGGTCTTTTTGAAAGATTGAAGGTAGAGGGATGACACATCGCCCTTCAGTGGATCCCTGGACATTTTAGGTAATGATATCTGGCAAATTTGCTGGCTAAGAAGGGCATACGGACAGTCCACTGCCACATACTTGCAACTCTTTTCATTCTATGAATATTTATATCAAAAATCAAATAAGACTTATTTCAGAAGAACCTCCTGAAATTTAGACTTGCTATAGGCCATCTGCACAGCATTGGCATTTTTGATAACCCAAATTGCCCATTCTGTGCGAAAGGCAAGATCATTGTTAGGCAGTATATAGCAGGATGCCCTTCTTTGCATTTAGACTCCGAGATGAAAAGATATCGGAGTGCTAGAACTTTGCTGATGAGACATTGGCTTTTTTCTTGTGTTTTACACTGTTTTGATCTCGTAAAAGTTTGTCATTTTCTCTTACCCTTGAAAATAAAAAAAAATGTCAGGTCATATCCCCTATTGAAATAATTTTTTAAAATTAGAAATCAAGTTCTATAACCAATTAAGATCTAGAACTGCACTTCATTCTTTTAAAAACCTTCCAAGTGCTCTAGAGTTCCAATTATTTATTCGGGGCACTAAATCTTAGATTGCATTTGCCTGCCCAATTTCGTTACGATAATTTCTGATTGGTGCACCCTTTGTGTTTAAGTGTGAAAGACTTGTTATCAAATCTTTGAAATGACTAGGTATTCCTATACTTAATTCACTTGGGAAGAAGGAAATGTTGCGCTTTACCACTGCCTACAGAAATCTCATGAATTTTAAGCATATCTATTTCAGAGAGGAATAAACATTTTCAGAATGTGTTACATTAAGGTTTTAAGACTAGAATCCTTAAATTTTCTGAACACAATCCTCCCTGGTAGGCATAAACTTATATATATTTGTGAACTACTTTAAATATCTTATTGATCAATGTGCTAGTTAGTTTTAAATGGGCAATTTTTGTAATGATGGAACAAATTTTTCTATAATAAAATAATCTAATTTTATTGAAGAAATATTTAAAAAATTACTACCCAATTTTTAACTTTTAAGTCATTTGATTCCCAATCCCCAACTTCATAGCAGAAAAAATATTTTGCAAATAAAATATTATCTTTATTTGTTTGAAGTCAAAACAATTTCATTTTATTAAGTACAATATTTTATTTGTCTTCTACATAATGTAATAAATTCAAATTAATACATCAATTTTAAATTGAGTAATTATATATTTATTCTTATACACTCAAGAGCCAAAACATTATGACCACCTGTCAATAACGAATTGGCCCACCTTTGGCGCGCAACACAGCTTCAACCCGCCTTGGCATGGATTAATACCACCACTTAATACCAGTTAAATACCACTTAAACCTGATCACGTGCCTTCCACGTCATCCAGGCGAGTTCATTGCAAAATGTAGGGGTGGTCATAATGTTTTGGCTCTTGAGTGTATGTACATATTCTTTCAAGTGATTTAATTTACCTGAAACACTTGAAATTCTTTAAAACCCTTTCCAAGAAACTTGATAATTTTCATTAGGATTCGTAACTTCTACAATAAAACTGCTTTTATTTTATTTGCAATTATATTATGTAGTTTCAACCATATTTATCCTCACATGTAATATATTAATGTCATTTATTGCAAGATAAATTTGAATTTTCATTGCTGTAAATATTAACAAATTTGTATATGTCAATCAATCATTTTTTTTACGTGTTTATTGAAACAAATTTATATATGCTAATCAAAGAATACACAGACAAACGTTACACTTCAATTAGTTATTTATTTTTAAAAAAATACTTTAATAAATACAGATACATATATGGAAATCATTACAAAAAGATGTCAGCTTCTTGAACATCGCCAGAGGTGATCCATAACTATGAACAAAACACAATATCTTGCTTTTCTATTGATTATTTAAAACTATGTAGATACTTTTAGTTTCATAAATCTTTATCATTTTACTGCTTTTTTATAAAATTCCTGCAATTTTTTTATATATATTCTCTAAATAAAACAGTTTGTCTTCTCGCAATAGAAATTATTATGCACATCAAAAAATAAAATTAATATAAACAAAATTGTCTTTTTGAAGACGACTTGGGGAAGATATTTTCCAATGGCTACCAGAATTTAATATATTTTTTAAAAGTAAACATCATTTGGAGCATTACCTAATTTATTATAATATTCAAACATTTTGCATTTTATATTTATATAAGTAATATCCAATCGCAATTCATATTTACAGGAATTAATAAGAAATTAGTTCTTAATATATTAATAATCCAAGAAAAATATAAAATGCTTGTCCCAGATTAAAATAAATAATCTAAATTACATTTATATTGATGACCACATAGTGGTACACAGTTAATGTAACAGCGATCTAAAAGGGGACGAATTTTATTAATTGTACTATATAAGATTTCAATTTATTACACTGAAATTCAACCTCTCAAGAATTGCTTTTTATTGGAATAACATCCCCATCTGCTATTTTAATTCCCTTATAACTGGTTAGTAATTAGATTATTAAAAACCTCTTTTCACTCAGGACAAAACCAAAAATGGATTTTATAGGTTTTTGTCCTTGTTACAATTTTTTTAATGCAAAAAATGGCATATTAATTTTTATAAAAGGCATTATAATTTATTTTCAAAATGATGAAACTTCTAACCATGCATTGCTAATTTCATTTTTTGCAGTAGGATCTGTTTTAAATATATTATCATTTTCACAACAATCAGATTCATTTTTAAAATCACCGAATGTAGGAGAAGGTAGCTTAGGTTTCTGGAATGGTTAAAATGGAATTAAATGGTTTAAATATGCACTCCTTGATATATATGATTTTAAATTTCTTTAAACAATAAAAAGATTTTGAAGAATAACTCTTTACAAAGTTCACGTTTTTGGAGAAATTTAGTACTTACTACTACCTCCAACATGATTTTTTTTCAGTATATTAGATAAGACTGACAATGCACAGGGAAATATAAAAGAAGAATTAAAGCAGAAAACAAGTGTTAGATTGTGTAACAGATAAAGAAGGATAAGAAATAGCAGAAGGATAATACTGAGATTGATGTATCAATATATGAATTGGGAATCTTTATAAGAGCAAGTAGAAAATATTTTGAAATTCGTATTAAATAATTTAATAAAATGATTAGTGAAAAAAAGAAAGGCAAAATCATGAAGGAGAAGCAAGACAAAACAGCAGCATGTATAGGAGTAAATGCAAATTTTCTTACCAGCACAACAGCAGGAACAGTCGCTGGAAACTCTGAAATAGAATTTGTTTGTATACGAGTAATCTTTAAAAAGATTTCTTATCACATTTTCCAAAAGAACACTGCAAAATCATCAATAATAAAAGAATAACTTTAAAGTTAAGAGTATGAGTTAAAAAATTCAAAAATATTTGTCAAAGTACGATTGATAAAGCCATCATGGATCAGCTGATGGGAAGTACTGAGTTGGGTTCTGAACCCAAATTGCTCAGGAATGAGGATATTATGATTAGTGCAGTGCTGATCCAGGCTTTTAAGAATCGAGTATTGGAATATTTTACTCACTCCCCTGAGTAGTGAGATTGGACGGTAATTTTGGGGGCAGGCCCTATTGCTATCAGGTTTTGGAATAAGAATAACTACGGCGTTTTTCCAGCTCTGTGGGAAGTAACACTTATCAATTAAGAAATTAATTAGATAAGTGATGAATAGCACATATGTATATGGAAGTGACTTAAGCATTCGATTACTAATGCGATCAATCCCAGGAGACTTATTAGGTTTAATTTTCTTGATGGATTCACAGACTTCAGCTGGACTAACCTGACTGATATCATTAACGTGTGATTGTTGAAGGAAGTCTGCTACTGTAGTGTTAGTGCGTCTAAAGAAAATATGATCTTCGACGTCGTGGTTTGTTTCAAATTGATCTTGTAGGCTGTCAGCTAAAAGCTCGGCTTTCTCCTCAGGTGCATAAGCAAAAAGGAGCGTATAAGTGATGGAATGTTGGTAAATGGTTTACGCAACAAAGACGGTTGTCTAAATAGTGTTGTCTGAGGCGTCATGGCCTGAATGGAGTGTTCCCATCAATGCTGCGAGAATTTCTTAGTTATCAATCTTACTATTGCCACTTGTCTGAAATAATCGGCTCTGGCGTTTGGATCCCTAGACTCTTTCCAGAACCGACGTAGTGCATTTCTATATTTAATTTCATTTTTAAGCACGCTTGGAAACCTAACAGGTGGAGGTTTAAATTTAGGTTTAGAAGACTCGCTTAAAGCTCCTTGCAGTGTGAGCTCCAAGTTCTGAATGAGGCGCTCAGTCAGTCAGTTTTTGGTTATCGGTGCCCCTGGTCCCCATAGGGCCTAAAACACCTGGCTTGTTGGGATGAAGGCATTGGTAAAATGTACATGAGATATGAGCATTACAAGTTAGTGAGCAAGAATTTAAGTCCCCAAATTTAAATTAGAAAGATTACAGTTAAATTAAAAAAGTAAACAAAAAACAATTAAAATAGATCAGCAAATAAATACACAAAAGGAGTTAAAGAAAATTAAACAAAAAATAAAAAATTAAACACTACGAAATGAAGGAACAGCTGCTAGAAATGATGACTAAAGAATCAGGTCAGGGTCGCACTCACTGCCAAAAGACAGCAAGAACAACACACATGACAACCGATCCAGTTCGTCTAGGACAATTGAAGATTGTTAAGAACGGCCCGAGGGCGTTTAGCATTTTCCGGCAGAGTGAAATCGTATCTCGGAAGATTACGTATTTCATCATTCGGAAATATTCAAGACTTGCATAAAAATTGCTGGCAAGCTTGAACATAAAATTTTGAATAGAGGGGAGGTCAAGACTGTGACGAATATCATCATTTCTAAAGTACCATGGGGAGTTAGTGATCATCCTAAGCAGTTTATTTTCAATTCTACTAATATAATTAATGTGGTACCTTGCAGCAGAACCCCAAACCGGGCAAGCATAAGTAATAATGGGCCGCATATAGTACATGTAAATTATAAATTTATTTTCAAGTGATAGGGGTGAGTTTTTGTTAATATAAGGGTAAAGCATGCGTAAACAAATATTGTATTTAGTTTTAATATGGTTAATATGTTTAGCATAGGTTAATTTACTATCAAGATAAACTCCCAGATATTTAGCATGATTAGTCCAGTTGATTAGTTGATTAAATAAGTAAAGGTTAGGAGGGTTAACTTTTTTCCTCGTGAAGAGTACAGCCTCTGTCTTGTCAACATTAATTTTAATTTTCCACCTGTTGAGCCAAGTTTCGAGATTTTTAAAATAATTAGTGTATATGTTTTGTAGTTGCTGCGTGTTTTTAGCCTTTGGGACTATAGCTGTGTCATCAGCGTAGATTCCAAGGTTAATATTATTGCATTGCGGAATATCATTGATATAAAAAGAATTGGTCCAGTGAGTGATCCCTGGGATACTCCACCGTTGATGGTTCTATTGGATGAAAGAGAGTTATTAACTTCAACCGAGAATGATCTATTGTGTAAGTAAGATTTAATGAGCAGAGGGAGATAATTAGGAAAATGATAGGCAGTTAACTTGTGTATGAGTCCATTGATCCAAACCCTGTCAAAAGCTTTGGCTACATCTAGAAATACTACCCCAGTTAGAGTTTTATTACAGAGACCTTCAGAGATCAATTCAGTTATTCTAAGGAGTTGATGGGTGGTACTTAGCTTAGAGGTAAATCCAAATTGCTGAGGAATCATTATAGAATTGTTAGAAAGGTGCTTCTTAATTTTCTTAAGGATCACATATTCAGTTAGCTTACTTAAAGTGGATAGAAGAGAAATTGGTCTATAATTAACTGGATCAGAGGGATCCTTTCCTGGTTAGAGAATAGGTAATACAATTGCTTTTTTCCAGGAAAGGGGGAAATAAGAAAGTTTAATGATAGCATTAATTAATTTAGCAATACGATAAAATATGATAAAAGGGAGATTCTTAAGCATTTTATTGGTAATGTTATCGGCACCAGGTGCTTTATTAATTTTAAGCTCATTAATATATTCGTAGAATAAAGAGATTTTTAGTATTAACAATTTTATTAGTACTACAAATAGAATTTAAGGAGTGAATAGCCTTATTGATGTTATCAGTGGTTAATTGAGTAGAGACATAATTTTCATGAAATTGATTCTGAAGGCTGTTCGCGAGCAGATTAGCTTTATCATTATCGTTAGAAATTACATCAGCATTAGAATTTTTAATATTAGCAATATTAATCTTATTACCCTTAAGTTGTTTGATTGCCCGCCAGATGGAGCCATCAGCTGGATCAAGAGTTTGTAATCGGTTAGTCCAAGAATTTTGAGGGCAACGGGCGTATCGGTTACGGAGTTCCTAGGTGGTTTTAAGAACCACAATACCTCCACATCTTAATTTAATTAAAACATTAGCATAAAATGAAGTTGCTTAAAATTAATGAATAGATAAAAGAATTAAACATTTAAGAAAAACATCTCCTGCTTGAGAACAATTAAAGCACGAGATCGAAAAAGCTAAAGCTATACTTACAATTAGGAGTCCGTTGACGATGCCCAAAAATAAAAGGTTAAAGTTAAAACAAAATTTAAGATATAATAAAATAAAACAAAGAAATTAAGGTTAAGCAAATATAGATACAGTGCAACATACAACAACAAGTTGCAAACACAACAAGTTTACATGTCAGAAATAAAGTTTAAATGACTGGCTCGCCGACAGATGGCGCCAGCAGTCCTTTTAAAACAGTTTCTAAAACCCAATCAAAGTTAGGAAAAATACATTTTTTATTTACAAAATAAGTACTAAAGTACCCTGGTGCGACGCGAAAAGCGAGCAGTATGATTTACTATTGAAAATTTAAAATTTACAGTTAAAAATTAATAATTAAAACTTAAAACAAAGATAAGGATCAAAAGTTGAATGTAAACAATATAACAAGATAAATGAGTAATTAAAATAAATAGTAAAAGCTGTTAAGATAATTAAGTGGATTTAGTTTAAAGTATACAAACAAATAAAGAATTAAAAGTTAAAAATGAAAGTGAACCATTAAAAATTTACAAATTAAAATTTAAAATTACAGCTTAAAAAGTCAGATAGCCATGTTCTAATTTAAGTTGCACATCGTAGCAAATAAATAAGTTAAGATTTAAATGCCAAAAATAGCAGCTCAGATTCGCTTGAAGTGATCGTAGTGACTAGACAACAGCCACAGCGGTAGAATCGGCAGTTGTAGAATAAATTCCACAATGCCTTTTCAATGCCGGAAAAGATTCCCAGCGAGTATCATAGATAGCTCTGGGTCTCTTCCTGGAGCTAGCCACCCCTGGATGGTACACAGGTATTTGTCTGATCGCTTCGTTGCGGATCTGAGAGCATTTAGAGTGAAAAGATTTCGAAATTTTGAAAATATAGTCCATAATAGGATCTATATCTAGGTCTCTGTGGAGTTGTTTCCTTCTAACAAACCGCGGGGCGTTTACTATCATAGCTATCTGCTTATTTTGAAAGTCTTGGAGCTTCTTGAGATTTGCGATTGAGGAGGACGCCCAAATAGGACATCCATATAAGAGAATTGGTCGAAGGATTGATTTATAGAGCAAAAACTTGTGTTTGATCGCTAGCCTGCTCTTTCGAGAAATTAGGACAAAAAGGGTGACAGTTAAAAGTGAACCAACGTTCTTTTTACGAGTAAACAGGAGACACGCGCTTTTAGAAGGATTTACTTTGATCATCCAGGTGGTCAACCAACTTTCCAAGCGAGAAATATAATTATTGAGCAGTGCAGTTTGGTGTTTTGTGCTGTGCAATAATCCCTGTGTCATCTGCGAATATAGCCAGTTTGCAGAACTCTGGCTTAGGTATGTCGTTCACAGAGATTAAACACAATCTGGGACCGAGCAGTGAGCCCTGTGGAATCCTGCTCCTGATTGGATGATCGCTAGAGATGGTCCCTCCCACTCGCACTCTGAAATTACGCAAAGGGAGATACGAGTGAATAATTTCGTACCCCGCGATTAAACGTCAATTCAAAACACACCACGTGAACATTAAGAAATTGTTAAACATTCTAAATAATAAAAACTGGGAAAACACCACAAATTCTCTCTCAAATAATTCCACTGCGCTCTGGAAAACATAAAAAACTCAGAAATAGTTCCGGCAACATACCACCACTCAATACTGCCTCCGGCAACATGGCAATCTCCCCAGCTGATAAAGCTGAAAGCATTGCAGATTGCTGGGAGGAGCAATTTCAGTTAAATAACATGAGCGACGACATCTCAGACAACTACGCTATCTCGGAAAATAACAAATACTTTAACAATCCGTTTAATTCAGATACGTACCACAACATCTCCGCAGACGACATAGTTGAATTCATAAAAACACTAAACCCAAAAAAGGCCGCAGGTCACGATAAAATTAGCAACAATATGTTAATCTACCTCCCTCCAAAATTCATCTGGTGGCTTTCAGTCATTCTCGAAGCTATTTTTAATTTTTCTTACTTCCCAAACGCTTGGAAAATTGCCGTAATCACCCCGATACACAAAACGCATTCTGATCCCGCGCATGCGCACAACTACCGCCCGATTTCACTTCTCAGCAATCTTAGCAAAATATATGAATATATAATCTTAAGACACATTAATAAGTTTTGTAATTAAAACAACATAATAAACCCAGAACAATTTGGCTTCCGAAAATCTCTAAGCACCACACATCAACTCTACCGCCTAACCGAAATTATACATCACGGGTTTAAGCATAATCATCCGACAGGCACTCTTTTCCTAGACATCGCGAAAGCATTCGACAAAATTTGGCACACAGGACTCTACAATAAATTTAAAAACCTAAACTTGCCGATGCACCTCGCGAAACTTATAAAATCCTTTCTCAGTAACAGAACTTTTAAAGTAAAAATAAACAATCACACCTCCACACCGCGACACATACAAAGTGGGTTACCACAAGGATCACTCCTCTCACCTATCCTATTTAACATTTACGTTAATGATTTCCCGAGCGCGCAAAATATTCACACTGCCATGTACGCAGACGACACCGCCATAATCACGCAACATAAAAACTAAATCACAATTTTAAACAATCTACAAAGTTTTATTTTTATTCTACAACACTGGTTAGACATCTGGAAAATCAAAGTCAACCCCTCCAAATGCGCCGTTTTAATTTTTCACCGTAGAAAACGATTTCCAACTTTAAACCAAATCACTATTTTCAATAATCCCGTACCTTTCGTCACAGAATACAAGTACCTCGGAGTCACTCTAGACAGACAGCTAACGTTTTGTACCCACTTAACAGAAAAGATAAACAAATGTGATGCATTAAATCAAGCTCTTCGGCCTCTCACAAATAGAAAAAGTAAGCTTTCGGTTGGAAACAAGGTCCGATGTCCAAGGATGGTCCGATGTCGATTAGGTTTACAAACGAAACCAATTTTCCGATAGTGTATGATTTACATTCTCTTATATGGATGTCCTATTTGGGCGTCCTCCTCAACCGCAAATTTTAGGAAGTTTTTCAAAATAAATAGATAGCTATGATAGTCAACGCCCCGTGGTTTGTTCGAAGGAAGCAACTCCCCAGAGACCTAGATATTGATCCCATTATGGACTATATTTTCAAAATTTCAATGTCTTTTCACTCTAAATGCCCTCAGATCCGTAACGAAGCGATCAGTCAAATACCCGTATACCATCCAGGTGTGGCTAGCTCCAGGAAGAGACCCAGAGCTATCTATGATACGCACTGGGAATCTTTCCCGGCATTGAAAAGGCGTTGTGGAATTTATTCTGCAACTGCCGATTCTACCGAATATGAGCTGCAATCTTTGGCAATTTAGATTTTTAATTGTATTTATTTGCTACGATGTGCACCTTAAATTAGAACATGGCTATCTGACTTTTAAGTTTATGTTAATTTTAATTTTAAGTCCTTAATTAATTAGTTCCTTAATTACCAGCTCTTAGTCTTTTCCTAATAGTTGTTTAAATTTTTAAAGCTTAACTTCATTGATTCACTTAACAGCCTCTGGCTGACTCCCGTTTTGTTTACTGTTTCTTGACTAATTCTGATTTCAAATAATTTAGTCTTATCACCTAATGGTTCATTATTTGTCTTAATATTTTAACTTAACTCAATAGCTAATTTAATGGGGAGATTTCCTATCGAGGTGCCCGGTTACAGTTACTGTTTACGTGCTACAGTTTCTCGCCAAGTTGGGTATACGTCTATCCAACCCCCCACCCCTCCTAATCACCCCTTAGGGTTTGGAAACCTAACAATGCAGAGTTCCAGGGATTAGAGATAAAGGTCTGAGACGTAATTTTAGTACGAAGGAATTTGAGAGGCCTTGGGGAGGCAACGAAATTGAAGTTTACAAGCGAACAAAACTTGGAAATGTAGCAAAAGTGACGGCTGATATATTAAAAATATTGAAATAAAAAATATGCAGATATTAAAAAGAAATGAACATTACATTAAATGAACAGTAATGAATAAACATTACATTATTTCGATAAGATTTGAGTACTAAGTGATAATAATTGTTAAATTGATTAAAATAGGTTTTCATAACATCTACGATATAACAAAATTAAATGCATTTAAGAAATAAATATATATATTTAGCAGATGCCATTGGATAGAAAATGAAAGAGCAAGAAACACTTCTTTCCCGCGCAAACAAGTAGTAGGCAGTAGGGCGAAAATAAAAATAAAAACGCGTTCCGTGCCATGTCATAAAAAATAATTTATCGTACTGTGCTGTGTTCTAATCTATGTAATTTATTACGCAAAAAAATCATGGGTATTGTTTTATTGAGCGGAGTCCGTGGTTTTTTGACCATTTTGATTTCTTTCAGCTAATAATTATTTAATTAAATAATGTAAAATTGTTTATAAAGATCACCAAGACAATTTTATTTCTAAGTGAAAATGAGGTTTTTCAAGAAAAGAAAATTGTTTGGAATTCTATAGTTTTTCTTTCTCTATTTAAGATTGCTTTTATGCGTTTTGTTCTTACATTAAATTCTAAATATTATGAGTAACCCATCCGATTACATTTTTTAATTTTATTTATTTTTAAATACTGTGAGGTCAAAAAATATTGTACAATTGTATATAATAACCCGATAACAGCTTGTATATATATATATAGATATTTTTTTTTTTGCGTTTTTTTCCCATAGTGGAGATCAACAAAATAAATAAATCGTCTGGAAAATTAATTCATTAGGCTGAAATAAAACTTCTTTACTGTCATCATTCCTAAAAAAAAAAAAATGTTTGAAAATGTAATTCTAGTGTAGCATACTTCTCCATTAGACTTCCTGTGTAACTCTAAATAATCCGCTACGTAGTAAATGCTAATGTCATCAAGTAAAATAAAACAAAACATTTAAAATTTCTGGCAATCACTATAATTGGTTCTATTATTTTATTGATGATTTATTTATCGAACATATTTATTTTTGTTTGAAAGTGTGATTTTTCAAGAAAAAAAAATGGTTTGGAATTGCTATTATGCGTTTTGTTCTTACTTTAAATTCTAAATTTTAATGAATAACCTGTATATAGACAGGTATAACCTGTATATACCTGTACATAATAGCAAGTTAGATGATGATTATTGAACAGAAATTCAGTATTTATTGTTATTTCAAACTAATTCATTAATTTTGAAAATTTAATACATGGTGTAAGATGTCTGTATAGATAAGTGATGTAAGATTTAAAAAATAATTTTAATATAGAACTTTTGTGATTTATTTTATGTTAAAGAGCACTTATTTTATGATAAATTATTATTAAAATTTTCAGAAAATAGCCAAAATAGGTTTCTGCTTTTCTTTAAATACAGATTATTGAATACAATTACGTATTTCATACTCGCTTTAAAAGAAAATTATTCCAGTAAACGGAGTTTAGTTTTTATATTATTTTAAAGAAAATCTTTCATTGAACAATCCCTTGTAAATGAGAATATTTCTTAGAACTTCAAACGATGGCCGCAAATGTACCATAAAAAAATACTTGTTGTATCATTGTTTGGTATCTTCTGTTTTAAATGGAAAGTCTACTATTATCAAATTAGATTTTGTATATATATAAACAACTTAGAATAGCCGAAACTGACTGGGAAGAATTAAACTGAATTTTCCAATCAATATAAAATGAATAAATCGCAATAAAACAAATAAATTGATTGTATTATTTTTAAACAAATTAACTACATTGAATTATTATTATTATTATTTGTTCTAATGCAGCTGGCAAACACTTAGACAGCTTGGTCTACTACATTGAATTTAAAAATTAAATTTTCTCTTACTGAATGTTTTCACACCATTTTGTAATCGTAAAAAGAATCGTGCAAGAAAAGTTACTTAGTTAAGTTTTTTTAGTAAAGTTTTTTTTTAAAGTAGAAAAGAACACATAAAATTATTGTAAAGTAACCAATATGCTTTTTATAACCCCAAACGAACATCAGTTCAAATGTTAGAATTGTAAATAGAAACAATAATATCTTGCAATATCAGCGAATAATTCCACATATAATTTGTGCCAGCTCATTAATTTTTCTTAAATATAACTTTGACTAACAAATTTTAAATTCTATATCCATTATTCAGATTTTAAACTAATGCAACATTTTTTTAGCTTTTTTAACTGATGAAATTTTATTTTTTTAATTTTATTTTTTTATTAATTTTTTTTTTACAAAAGCATTAAAAATAGATTATTTAAAGTAATTTTGAACTTCGATTCCATTTTGAAGTTACGTAGGGAAAGTTGTATCTACCGTTACCCTGAGTAAAAATGGTTTGAGCTTTAATGATGGTGTTATTGTGATTAGCTATATTACAAAAGAATTTTCTAGAAAGTTTTGTAATATGGGTGACTATAGTTTCAATATTAAGGTCGTTGTGAAGGGTAAAGTTGCGTATGAACCCGAGAGAGCCAGTGATAATCCTTCAAGTAATCTATTTTGAATTATTTGTACTTGGTTTTTGTTGGATTTTGCTGTCATGCGCCAAATTGGGGCCGCATATGTAAGGTTAGGTTTTAAAAGTTGCTTAAAAAGTAATGTTGAATCACTTAGTGATTAAGTTCGTCACTCGCAATAGTTATTGACACATGGAATAATTGTTAGAATTGTTCCACTAAAAGAACGAAGTTAATAAAAAAAAAGTTTGAAATATGTGAAATAATAAGTTTTTCGAAAAGTTTCCGTACGCAACTTAGGAGGCCAATTGGTCGCCTAATTTATTATCTTGCCCAGGTTTTGGATAAAAGAACTAGAACTAGATTATTAAACTAATTGAATTTTTTTAGAGGAAAGCACAGCCAAAAAATTGCAGTTGGTGAGAAAAAAAATATTGCAGTTATTATTATTGATGAATGTATATGTATGACATACGAAAAAACATCCATTACGTGTCACTACATATATCGATATATATATTTTCAAAACATATGTTGATTATGTTTGTGTAAAAATCTGAATAGTACGAATCTGCTCCAAAAATTCCTGTTATCCATTATTAATAGTGGACAAAATGTTATCTTGACAATTAACGAAGAATAATGATTGTGACACTCTACGGAATTTTTAATTATTTTATTTTTCATTCATATAAGTCTTGGCCCCGGACCCCCGCCCCAAAGAGGAATCCCAGCATTTACTTCCAATTCACGTCTAGACAAAAGAACTTTCTTTTATATTTTCTATCACTAGAGGGGGAAAACCTAACATGCTACACAAATCTTTTTCAAGTATAACTTTAGCCCCGTCTATAGTTTTTATTTTTACACGTTTAGTATAAGGATTGAATTTAAAATTCATTTTACCTTCATGAGAAGTTAAAGCCATAGCTTTCAAAACATCAGATATTGTTTCATATGATCCTGGGGATCGTATGATCCTTCATATGATCCTATGATAATTTTCTCGTATTTAATTTACTGTCCCCCAGATCAGTTCCAAACATGTTATTCGTTTCGTTTACATTATACCAAGTGTGAGGATAAATAATTTTGGCTAATCCAACTTCCCATTTTCCATCTAAAGTGATAGGTGAAGGGAGTTGTGTGACAAAACTAGAAATTTTGTTATTAGGAAAATAATGCAGAGAACTATCAGAGGGTAACGCCAAGTAGAAATACATTTTTCTTTTAAAATGAATAAATATAAATTCGGAAACAGTATTTATAACATTTTCACGCTGCTAACTCAAGAATTGAATTTTTCTGGATATCCAATCCCGGGAAATTTAAACTTAAAATTGGTTTTACTTTTTCGGTACAGTAGTATTTGATATTTATGAAGAAATTTTAATGCATATTTGTTTCAGATCAATTATTTCAATTCAAGGACAAAGCAAAAGCATGGACTACAGACACAGTGAAAAAATTATAATAAAATTTTATAAAAGGGCTTCAGAATTAGAATTATAGAAATTTTATGTATGATAATTTTGAAGAAAGATATTTTCATTGATCTTTTTTGTTCCAGTAAGGAACGATATGGGTTTCATTTTTTGGCGAAAAAGTCAAGAAGAATAAATGCTGTGTTAGCTGACGCATTCAGTGTTTTCGGCACCAATCGAGATTTGACGCTTTTGAGGCCCAAAATTGGATTGACCGATCCTTTTGAAATTCCAGCATCATCAACAAGGTCTCTGATTGTAAATCGACAGTTTGCAAGCACCCAATCCTTAATTTTTTGGACGTGAGCTTCGTCAGTTGAGGTGGATGATCGACCAGAGTTCTTTTCGTCTTCAACGCGTCCTCTCCCTTCTTTGAACTGCTTATACCACTTCTAAACATTTCTTTTCGATATAGGAATGCTCACCGAATGCCTTCTGCAACATTCTTTACGTTTCCGCAAACAAAATTTAACGCAAGTTCTTTGTTCAATGCTTTCAGACATTTCAAAAATCGCCGGAATCTGTTTTAGCGTCTTAGAAAGGCAAGCGTAACTCAAACACTAATGAATATTTTGACATCAAATTTCACACAAATGTCAAGGACAGTGCCAGCTACCTAAAACAGAAACCAAAATTGAAATTTCATAAGCCCAAGGAATTTTAAATTGGCAATTAGTCTTACTTTTTGAACACAGCAGTATATTCATCAGTTCAAATTATTTAGTTCTCATTTCTCTCTAATATATAGACATGAAAACTGTTGTACAGCATTAATTTATAGCCATAAAATTATAAGTTTCTAAAATGCGTTGGTGTTTTTGTTGCCTACTTTTTGATATAAAGGTAACCTATTAGATATTGATTCAGATACATAAAGTGTTTTAATAATTACAGTTTTAAATTCCATTTGTGATAAAATTTCACAGGGTTACTTTAATTTTGAATAATATTTATTTTGTGTCTAAGATTTTTATTGCATTATATTTTCGTTTTATTAATTAATATCAAACAATTTACATATGCAATAAAAGTACCTGGTTTTATACGTTGTATTTTTACTGATAAAAAAATTTATTATGCTGGCATTTTGATGTTAGAATGTCATTTTGTTTTCTATAGTTAATATATTTCCTTTTAGTTGCATGGTTTTGTAAGATACTTCAAATTTTAATTTTTTTTTATTATAATTACGTTTACTATTCAGTGATTGTTACAATATTAAAATATCATCAAGCCAATTCTCATTTACCAATGGCATTTTCTCTCGTCTCGAAGAATAAAATGAGTATAATTTTATCATGTTAGGCACATTAATCTGAAAACTTTCTCTTGGACCTTTCGAACTTGTTAGACATATATATATGTATGTCATTTTATTGAATTATAACTGCAAATAAAACTATCAAGACATTATTAGACATTTGCTTAGATTTCACTCCTCTATTTCATTTGATTAATGCTTACAAATTTAAAAAAAAAGGTTAAAAAGGTCAATAGTAAACGGGATGGGAATGAAAAGCATCATTTTAATAAAAAAGAATGTTTCATAGAGCGAATATTTTCCATATTTGAATAACAAAAGAAAATGTATCATTCATACATTAAATAGATTATTACAAAAAAAATTATTGCGTGAAATTTTTAAAACCATTTATAAAAATTTAG